>NDGM011172996.1:0-14118 GCA_002564305.1 Octomys mimax | reverse complement strand
GAGACCACAGTACCAGCCAATTTGACATCTAACAGGTTAGGATCTATATTTTTCCTACTTCAACTTGATCATTGACTCTTGGCTTCATTGAAGGGTAAGAAAGAATGTTCTTTTATTTACTACTTTGAAAATCACTTTTCAAGCAACTTAGAGTAATGGTTGCTGGGGAGTATCACAAATGAGACATTTTTCCAGCCTTTATAAAATGCACATTTGTACTCGCCAAATCCAAAGCTTCAAGAAGGCAGATGATCACAGGCAATTGCAGGGCTTGATACATATGTGTCAGTTATTTCTGCAATAACTATATTATATACTGTTGCACTGATAGGAAAGGACTCTATGGGAAAAGCAAAAAGGAAGTGAACCCCTTACCTGGATAACTGAGGCCATGTGTTGGGAGCCACAGAAGCTGGAAATTGGTCAAATGTGTGAGAGCAGGACTAGGCCTTGGTGCTTAAAGCAGTCAAGCTACCTCCATGCTGAGAGAAGCATCCTAACTAAATAATGTCAGCTATTAGTCACTAGGCAACCTTGTGTCATGTGATACTAACTTTGCAAAAGTATAACAAAAAGCCCATACTGTTGTGCTGAGGGTTGTCTCAATAACCGGGCAGGCAGGCCACAACCTGACCAGTTCTTGTCTTTTTGCCTTTTTCCTTATTCCTGTTGCCTTTTCTCTGAAGGGTACAAGAGATCACACTGAGAGACCAACGGATCCCTACAGAATATACAGCTTTCCACAGTAGATTTATAACCACTGGAGTCTAGGATAACTCCCACTACAGTTTCTCGATTTTAATAATCATAGTGATAGCATTATATTTGTATAGAGTTTTCCACATTATCTTAATTTACCACACGCTGAAGTATTCCTGGCTTAAAGAGCCTAAGGGGCATAATTTAGGGGTAACACAGCCAGAGCACACCTCAAATCTAATTCTCAGCCTAAAAACATTAAACATATCATGGTGTCCTTCTTTAGACCATTTCTTCCCTTTTGTTTCTGTTAAAAATGAACACACTTTAGGATATTGCTGAAAAGGTAAGTATGATCATTCCACTTCCCTTGATCAGAAATTAAGAAATTGATAGAAGGCAAAATTGGTATGATTTGTTTTTTGAAATATTTTGTTTGTTGGAAATAAATTCATTAGGATGATTAAGAATGGGTCGGCAGGGCCGTGGAGATGGCTCAGTGGAGTAAGAGCTTCCCTGGCAAGCGCAAGGCAATCCCCGGTTCCGAAAAAAAAAAAAAAAAGAATGGGTTGGCATTAATATGTTCCTATTGTAGGATCTTTAAATTAGCCTTAAGTTAGTGAGATGGTAGAAACCAGTGTTAACAAGCAAGATTTCTTTGACGTTTATGTCATTCTCAGAGGAGTGGGAATGGGATCACCAGCATAGCAGACTAAGGCTGAAGATGCCTGCACACTGCCTTAGTGCAGACCTTCATACCCTGGTTGAACCATACTGAATTCTCTGCTAAGGGGTGAGTCTGGACATGCAGAGGTCCCCGGAAGATAAAGTAGCAGGTGCTTCACTTGAATCATGGCCTTTGACACTGGGAAGAACAGCATGGGTCTTCCTTTTCCCTCTCTGTCAGCTGTACGCTTGAGCAGAGTCTTTCTTCATAAACTGCACTTGCATTGCTTTATGTATCGAATGGAAATAATAGCTTGATCACCAGGAAGATAAAATGACCCATCAAGTATGAAGCAGTTAGTGTATCTGGAACATTATTGTCAATCAACAAAATGCTGATAGATCTATAGAAAGAAAAGCTACTATTTTACTGATGAGTAACCTTTCAGTATTTACTGTAGTGGGAAAGAAAGAAATGCAATTTGATGGTATATGAGCTTGGAAGTAGGCGTGATTCCAAATAAATGATTCATATGTCTCAATATTGCATCAGAACTCAAAGTGCATACTAAGCGTAGACAATGAATGAATCCTATTATTAAAAAGACCTGACTTCCCCAAGTGTTAGGTACTACATGGTCCTCACAGAGAGAGCTATAAATCTGTGCACATAGATACCACATCCCACCCTAACCTGAACTGGAGGCAGCTCTGTTGTAAACCTACCAAAAGTATTTTGCCAGAGGGAGAAGCAGCCTGCTGGGAAACTTCTTCACAGAAGGGCAGAGAGAACTCCCGAGGTCAGTGCCTGCGAGCTGCTCCACAGTTTCCACAGTGGGCTGGAAAGGCGGGCATGGGAGCCATTAGGTATGGAATTAAAGTGTAGCAGTCTCCCTGTTACCTGTGACTTCACTTTCTGTGGTTGTAGTTCCCTACTGTCAACTATAGCCTAAAGTTATTAATTAGACTATTTCAGAAATAAGCACCTTCTGGGTTCTGAATTTCACTTTTCTGAGTAGAATGATAAGCTCTCAGACCATTTTTCTTTTCCTGCCAGTTGATGTCAATCGTCTCTTATCATGGCATATCTGCACTGTATGTACTACCTGCTTGTCATTTAGTAGCTGTCTGGATTTCAAATTGATTGCCACTAATATTGCAGGGCTGATAGTCAAGTAAACTGTTTTACTGATGGCCCCACAGTAAAGGAGTAGTGATGGTGGGGATTGGGAAAAGCCAAAGGGAAACCATAAAATCCTTCCTTGAAGTGAAAAAAGGGAAGAAACTTCTCAATAAGAAAAATGCTGGCTGAAATTTCTAGGCACAATGGTAACAAATTCATAGTAGTTTTGTGTGCACTTTCAACTGCAAAGTATGGTAAGTACTTAGTTAATATGGAAAATCAATAAAATTTCATGATGTATTCAAGCCTAAGAAAATGTCATACACATAGGTTCGATGTTATACAGTTCCAGGCATCCACTGGGGTCTTAGAATGTATCCCCATGGATAAGGGGGAACCATTGTTGTCTAAAAGAGATGTTGGTCCATATTGTTAAGGTGTAAATCTTGCTTATTGCTTACCATCTGGTTTACTTAAAATAGATTACCAATATTACTTTTGTATTACAGTGCAACAAGAAGCCACAGGTTTATTCTCTTAACACGTCACTCATTACAGTATTAGCTTACCTGTCTGTAGGCCAGAAGCGTCTGTAGGTCACATGCCCAGCATGAGAGCTCCTAGTCTTTCAGAACTGAGGTCAAGGAGTCAGATTGCTGGCTTCTTATCTGGGGTTCTGGGGAAGAATCCATGTCCAAGTTCATTCAGATTGTAGACAGAGTCCTGTTGCATGGGGCTGTAGGTCCGAAGGTCCACTTCATCACTCTAAGCTGGGATGTCAGCCTTTCTTGAGGCCACCCACATACCTTGTCACTTGCCCTTTCACATCCAAAGACCACAACAGCATATAGAGTCTTTTCTCATCCTTAAAAATCTCTACTTCCACCAACTGAGAAAAAGCTCCACTTTTCATGGACTCATTCAATTAGATTTCACCTGGTTGATCTCTGAATCTTCAGGGAAATTGTCTTAGGACTTTAAGTATATCCGCAAAATCCTACCACTGCAGTATCTGTGTTAGTGAGATTAACCCAAAGGTGAGAGCCCTGAGGGCCCTGTGTGCTTTGGTCTCCACTTCCATCACCCTGGGGAGAGCAGTGCCTGCGTCATATACTGGGTGTGAGGATGAAATGAATAATATATGTAAAGTGCCTAGAATAGACCTGGGCTGTAGGAAATGATTGTTAGGTGCTTACTATTAGTAGTTGTGAGGCCAGCAGCCCAGGGGGTTTTGGGATTCACTGAGGTCCTGGAGTTAGTTCTATAGTGCCTGTAGAAGTGATGTCAGTGACAAGGGAATGACCGACATTCCTGACAAGGGAGTGACAGACATTCTTGGCTGAAGGGTGCAGGGAGGTGCACAGGTAAAGGAGCTAGAACAGACAAAGAAAGGGAGAAAAGACCGAGACCACTGGTTCTAACCAGACTTGAGCACAGTGGGGACACTTCACACAGACTACCAGCAGCGTTCATGGAGTGCTTCTCCTATCTGCATATTAGAGTCTCTTGAGGGATTTTCAGAACCATGTAACCCAAGCTTTACCCTTGAGCAAATGAATGAAAATTTCAGGTCTGTTTCTAAATAGATCTGTAACAGTGTTCTGATGTGCCAGAAAGATTTCAAACTATAGGCATAAAAAGAGCTGGGAAAAGGTAAAATACCCCTGAACAGACAAGAACTGTTGTTTCTCAGATGGGATATACTATTCATTTGGAAGTCAAACCTGTTTTACTTCTGGGTATAAAGTGCCGTGGATACCAACAGGACAAATGGAAGTGCTGTGGCCTGGCTTTCTCTAAGTCGCAGAAGAGGTGGCAGCTCTCACAAGGCATATGAGATAGGATAGTAGTGGTGAGGAGAAACAGCAGCTGCACAGGAGCCTCTCCCTATGGCCACTTCCCCACTGGCCACCCAACCACCAAGGGCAGGAACATTGGGGCCAGGCAGGGCTGGGTTGTGCAGAGGGATCTAGACTCAAGTAAGTGACACATGCAACTGCATGCTTATGGTACCACCGTTCATAATAGTAAAGTCTTGGAAGCGTCTGTTCATCAAGATGAATGGTTAAAAATATGTAGTATATACATACAATGAAGTACTACTCTGTCATAAAGAATAACAAACTTGAGTCATTTATAGGAAAACAAGTGTACCTTGAGACCATAATGTTAAGTGGAATAATCAGACACACAAGCTTAAATATTGCACACTTTCTCTTATATAAGAAAATCCCAAATTTTAAGTAAAGAGCAAAATAAAAGGCAATAGGAAAAGTAGACATAGATGTTTCTCAAATATGAAGAGGATCAAGAGATGGAGGAGAGGGAATGGGCTTGAAAACTAGGATTAAGGTACATACGTGTACCAACTCTACACAAAGAAGTTTGCGTTATGTTCTATAAGCATACACTAAAAAGTATGTTAGTGGGTGTGAAACCGATACCATTGTGGTTGTTACTGAAACCCTTAATTTTTTTCTATCATTGGTCTGGCTAAAGAAATAAGTGTTCTATGTTGGGGTTAAGTTTGTTGGTTATTTTTATCAGCAGTCTTGTCCTGACTGGCATTCAACTAGGGTTATGGCTCTTGGACACATACCAGGGAGTGAAATAGAGAACACCTGGAGGTGGCTTGCATATGGGCCAGGAATAAGGAAGTCAGCTGAGGATTTTAACTTAGTTGTGGCACATCCAAGGGGAAGGTGAACTATGTAGTGGTGAATTTGTTAGGTTTTTTTTCAGGGCAGTAAAGAGACAGGAAAGATAAAAGAGGCCTTCATTGACTCTGAGGATGCAGGGAGAATCCAAAGGAGATGGGGAATCCTCTCACCTGAGTCAATGGCAGGCTGTGACTCAATGGGCTTTTGCTTGGGGTGGAGTTTGAAGGGCAGCCTCAGTGACACATAAGGAGCTGTGTGCATGGAAAGGTATCCAGAAATGGGGTGAGGAGGAGGAGGAAGTGGTCACGGGGAAAGTAAGCTGTTGTTTTGGGGCTTCAGCCATGTGAGATGACCACCATAATAATTGAGCAATTTATTCTTGGGGTGGAACCTATCAGAGTTGACATTGTATTAAAAGGTGCAGACTGGTTTTTTTAAAAAAAACTGTCTTTCTTTTAGAATTGCCTTCATGATTTGTTACAATCTATTTTGTAGTACTTAAGAGTTTTTAAGCATTCTATTTACTAATTTTTATGATATAATTTTCCCCCTAAATAATTGAAAATAAATTGCTGTTCCATTTCTTCATTCCTAGGTTAGTTTAAAAAATTCAAATCTTGGTAACTTACACTTTCAAGATTTAACAATACAATCTTTACTTATACAGTTTTCCAGTAAAAACTTAATTTCTAAGTACAGTCTTGAATGAAAATTTTGCCATTAAATTTTCATAAAATGTCTTTAATCTTTAAAGCACTTTCCTGAAAAGTATAGTTCCTGGTGCATTTGCTGCCCTGCTTGATTTTATCTCCCTTGGCCTGAAAAGATATTGATGAGAAAAGTTGTATAAACTCAGAACATTTGAACACTTTCAATTCTCTTTTCAGTGAAGTCAAAACCTAAGGCAATCATTTAATGTTCTTTCCCATGTTTGAATTGGTTTCTCATTGGGCCAGCTTGACACACTTTTGTGTCTCAGAGCTCAATGCTGATATAAATCATTAACAATAAAACTAGTAGAGTGATCAAGTAGAAAAGTAGATTATAAGATACAGAGGCCCATCAGCCCTAAAGCCCAAATGAAGAGAAGCCTAAGCCTGAGGCCAGAAAGACCTAAATGATTTCTGAAACAAACAAACAAACAAAACCCAGAATTTAGCTCTTTTCCTTTCTGGATGTACAACAGCAAATAAAACACAACAAATTTTGTTCTTTTCTAAAGAAGTATCTTTGCACCTAAGGGCTTATCACTTCCCAAACAAAGCAAATGGAAATATAGTAACTGGGTCATTTCAACAAATACAATCTCAAATCTGAATTGGCTCTGTAGCTAAAATATGGATGTTTTAAAAAGTATGTAGAAAAGTAATTGGCCAGAATTATACTTTTAAGGTATTAATTCATTCTTATTTATTTTGTAGAATTGGCTTAGTCAAGTTTTAATTCATCATTTAAAACATCAATGTTACAGATCCAAAAAGCATTTTCAAATACTTCTAAAGAGAGTGTGACAGGATGGAATGACATCTGCTCCAAGGTCAAGCATAAATGCCTTGCCCTGAGGTGTTTCTCAGGCATTGACAGGATGGGGGTGGGATGGGGGAGGGGTGGGGGGCTGGTAAAGAACAGCAGACTAAAAGTGTGATCTCTCACTTTCTCATACACCTTGTCTTTGCATGTAATGAATCATTGAAATCAATTGTTGGGTATTTCATCCAGTGAACAGATTCCATTTTTTTTTTATTGTAAAGATGCAGATTTGTTAAGGATGCTGAAGTCCCAGCAAGAGAAGGCCAAGGTTATTTTAGTCTGTCTCTGAAGAATATCTTAGAAAAGGGAGGAAGGAAAACAGAGGTAAACTCATCTGGGATGCTATTTTCAACTCCTGGACTCCAAAAAGACTCCAAAAAGCTGGAAGAAGACCAGAAGTGTGATAGGAAGTGATTTATGAGGCAGAAAAGGCAGGAGAACTGTAAGCATGACCATGCAAGGCATAGCTGAGAACTTGAAGACTAGGCACAAGGAGAGGCAGAAAAGAGGTACTCATTGGATCAGTGCACGGGAGAACTGCACAATGTCACGTAAACAGACGCCGGTCACTAGACACCGCCTGAATGCTTCCAGGATCTTGAGGCCTGTGGGGCAGACATTCTGGAGACCACACAGCAGATCCTGGCCTCAGCTGCGTATTAGTTTTGCTTAAAGGGTGATGCAAAAGTACTCACGACAGGCCTTAGCCCCAGTCATTGTACAAGAACAGCCTTCCACAGTGCACATGCCTGTCTAGAATATATGTCATGGTACTTACAGATATTACAATGAAACCTGTAGATTATACAAACATTGTTAAAAAGGAATATTCAGGCTAGAGATACTTTTCAGTAGCTACATGATATAAAGGAAATACTAGTTAAATGGCTAAATGTGGACATTTTTATTCTGAAGAGCTATAATAGCTCCATTCTATTTGACAGTAATAAAACAATTGATTATGATGCTTAAAAACAATAATTATTGGGCTGGGGAGACAGTTCATTTGTCTAAGCGCCTGCCTTAGTGCAAGGACCTGGGGTTTGAGTCCCACTACCACATGCCACGCTGGCCCTGGAACCCTGGGGGGGCTGTGCCAGTGCTGAAACTGGGTATAACGGTGCATGCCCAGGATCACTATGAGTCCGAGTTGTATAGTGAGACCCTGTACAAAATAAATAAAAAAATGATTATTGAAACAAGGCATGTAGATCTTTGTGCTTTATCGATCACTTCTCCTCAAACTTTAATGTGCATAAGAATCATCTCATGAGGGCTGGCCAGAAAGCTCAGTGGATTAAAGTGCTTGCTCAAGCAGACCGAGAGACCCCAATGTGCTATCCTGCCACCATGCTGAGATGGTGATTGAGACTGGGCATGGTGGCACATGCTGTAATCCCAGCATTTGGGAGGCTGAAAACTGGAAGATCATTATGAGTCTGATCTGCATAGTGAGACCCTGTAGACCCTGTACCAAACACATTAATAAAAAAAAAAAGAATCATCTCATGAAACATAATAATAACATGCTGATTCTGACTGGTAGATCAGAGTGAGGCTTGAGATTCTTATGAACTTTCAGTGAGGCCCAAATCACTAGGGCAGGCTCCTGCTGGAAGAGGGATGCCAAGGTCTTTGAAGGAGCCTCCTTCGCTATTCTCGTTCTTGGAAGACCATCAAACATGATCACCACCTGACATCTGGTGCAGTAACTTCCCCTGCAGGAGGGCGGTGTTCAATACAGAAAGGTTTTTATAACACATCATTAATGACTCAGCATTTGCCTTAAAAATGCATAGAGCATGAGGAGGGAACACTTGTTAATTAATTTCATCACCCTTTCCAAAAGGAGCCAATACATGTGCTTTAAAATTATGTCTTGACTTGCAGAAAATGATTGTCATAAATAAGTTATGGGCATGAAGAACTCGCTCCTGGTGCTTCTGGCTGTGTGCTGCTGGCAGTGCCTGGTCTGTGTCGTCATTGACGTGAAGTGGGCTGTGTGGAGCGCAGAGGGGAAGGCTGGGCTGTAGGGCTAAGAGGGGCCAGTAAGGGAGCATTCTGGAGCTGGCATCCTAAAGGCTGTTTCCGATCATATTCTGGCCTTCAGGACATCACACATGTCCTTGGGGAAGCATTTTCTTATCTTCTTGATAGAAAGTAAAGTGAATTAATCAAACACAGACACTGACCTCTCAGTGAGAAATATTTTCACTAATTTGGCTTGAAGCACGAGCTGCTTTAGAATCACACTTGCGTGCCAACTTTTAGTTGAACTGTGTGTGCAGTTTTCATGCATTTTTTAGCCATTAAAAGTCTAAAATATGGGGGCTGGCGAGATAGCTCAGTGGTCTAAAGTGCCTGTTTAGGCAAGCTTACACAGATGGAGGGGACTGCTGCTTGAACCCCCAGCATCACATGCCACGCCAGCCCTACCCTCAGGCGTGGCTGAGCCAACCAAAAAAATCCAAAAACTGCCAGTGTTTCATGTTGTCAAATGCTCATTATTATTATTATTATGTGTGTGTGTGTGTGTGTGTGTGTGTGTGTGTGTGTGTGTAACTAGGGATTGAACTCAGGCCCTTGTACTTGCCGGGCAAGCGCTTATTCTACTGAGCCATCTCCCCGCCTACCCCTTAGCTCAGCCATTTAAGTGTCTGCTTCAACAAAGCAGTCAGGCTCAGGTTGCTGTGGTTCGATCCCCAGAAGTCAAGCCAGCCAAACCTGCCCTGAAGGCATTCTGAGCCATCTTAAAAAAAAAATCCTTCTGCTCATTAATTTTTGGCCCAGGAAACAAAATGACTTTTCAATTCAAATTCATGGCCAGTCTGCTCACAAATAACAGTAAGATGGCTTTAGAATGCCATGGAAATAAAAAGAGAGAATGTCTGATGAACTGCTAGAAATTAAAGGGGAAGTGATGTGCTCCTCGTGGTAGGTATTGTTTTTAAGACGTGTTCCCCCATATCATAGCCATTCATATTTCAAAAACTAAACGAGCGTTATCAAAGGATGTTAAAACCATCTGAGAGTTATTCAAAGCATGACAGGAAATGTCATAAACTTGGAGGTTATATTATTTTTCATAAAGTTCCCTTACTAAAAAGGCTTAAAATGCTTTACTTTTATCACATTGTTGTCCCAATGAATCTGTACATCAGTGATCTTTTGAAAAGCTCATATCTGTGTCACTCTATACAGCCTCTACCATCTGTGAGTGCTGACCCCTTGAAATGTGGCTTGTACATTTTAAGATATTCTTGAGTATAAAATACATGCTCAATTTACAAAGCATAGTATAAAAAGAATATAAAAACTCTCAATATCTTAACGTTAATTTCATGTAAAAAAACTTTAGTTGGTGTAATAATATTGAAATTAATTTTACTTTTCACTTTTTTAAAACAGCGGTTTTAAAAAGCACAGGTAGCTAGCACCCAACTTCCACTGGACAATGCTGTTGTGTAGCACATACATACATCATTTGTTTTTGGGTGAAGGAATGTTCAGTTTTCTGAGTCTTTGCTGTATCCTAAGGTAAGTACTCTGCCTGTGGTAACTTATTTAGTTTAATTATCTCCAGCTTACAAAGGAGGAGACTGAGGGAACAGAGGGCTCGCTGCCGTCACTCCTCCACCTAACACAGAGCGCCTTGCTCTGAGCCAAGGGTCACCAGGGGAGGCGAGAGAGATATTCCCTTCAGGTGCGAAGTTTCAGGGCCATCAAGAAATTCAGTAGATAAAGAACACACCAGTGGACTCAGCACAAGAAATCTGTGATGAAGAAACATCAGACACTGAGCTACAAACAGAATATGATCCTGCACTGGCTGGAGGAATATTCTCTACCGTGTCACCCTCACTGCTATCTCAGGTCTCGCCTTGCTAAAGGCTTCTTCACTTGTGCTTAGCCTAGATTTTCTTTTTCTTTCCTTCTTTTCTGCTTTCTTTCTTTTGCTTTTTTGTATTTTTGTTGTTGTTGTTGTTGTACCGAGGATTGAGCCCAGAGCCCTTTGCATTGAGCTACATCCTTAGCCCTTTTAATTAATTAATTAATTAAGCAAGTAAGTAATTTTTGCGGTATTGGAGATAGAACTCTGGACCTTGTGCTTGCCAGGCAGGTGCTTATGCCACTGAGCTATCTTCCTGACCCTTTATTTATTTTTATTTTGAAACAGGATCTTCCTACATTGCTTAGTTGTCCAGGGTTGAACTCTAACTGCTGTCTCAGCCTCCCAGACTGCTGGGATTACAAATGTGTACCACCACACCCACCGCTAACTTTTAAATTTGCTGTTGCTGTGAGAAAGGTGGTCTCTCAGCCTCGCTCTTGAGGACTACACTCATAGCCAGACCTGGTGAAGTTAGGAAGCACATGGAGGGATTTAATAAATGCCTGAACAGAAAAGAGCAAACAAATAAATGTACTAAAATGTTTGGAGAGATTATTTCATCCTGTGAAATGGGATATCACAGTCACTTCATGTATGTGTGTGTGTGTGTGTGTGTGTGTGTGTGTGATGTACAGTTTAAAATAGTCATAATATTTTCCTGAATGAACTGTGAACTACATTCCAAGCCATAGCTCAAACATGTCTTGTGAAAAAGATATTCAAAATAACAATATTGCATGAGATATTAAAAGCCCTTTATAGCCAAATTCAATAAATGAGGTACGCTATCAGGAAATTCTAACCTATTCATTTAATTCTCATTGTTCATTACATGAGTCACAGGGCAGGCCTCTTAAAACCAGCCCTTTCCAAACACCTGTTGCATGATGTAGGCGTGTAATAAAGGCTTCAGGAACCTGATTACTCTCCTGTATTAGAAATTCTCAACCAGGAGAGCTAAATAGAAATTCTGTGGAACCTTCATATCCTCTTTCTTTCTCAAAATATACAATTCTTGGGCTAGTGAGACAGCTCAGCAGACTAAATGCCTGCTTAGGCAATCACAGGGACCAGGATTCAATCCCTGACACCACATGCCACACCAGCCCTGCCCCCTGGCCAGCGGAGCCGACCACTGAGACTGGGCATGGTGATGCATGCCTGTAATCCAAGCTCTGGAAAGGCTGAAAAACAGGAGGATCACTACAATTTTGAGCTGCACAGTGAGACCCTGTATCCTTCTAGTCCCTTTTTAGCTAAGCTCCTTCAGAAAATAAGCAACCTCATGACTCCTCATTCAACTCACCCCCATCTGACATACTTTTCTTTTTCTAATAGGCATTGACTGCCTAACAACAAGCCCAATGAACAGTTCACAGCCTATGTCTTTCCTGACCCCTTAGCTATGTTTCACACAATGGAATAATGTCTCTGTTACACAGTCTTTTCTTGGTTTCCTTGATTCCATATATTCCTGTTTTCCCCAGTCTCAGGTTCTCCTGAGTCTCCTCTGAAGGAAGTTCTCTTGTGGAGGCCAAAGAAACTGCTGTTCTCCCATCCTCCTGCTACAAAAGGCCTTATTACCAATTTCTTCCTTACACTTCTGTGGGTAAATCCTCGATTGTCTTCTTAAAATCTTACTTTATTATGGATTTGGGATTGCTTTCCTAGAATCTGCTCCCTTCCTTAAATTCAAATAATTTAATCAGCAATGCTATCAATTTGCAGTCTATTCACTACCATAGATTTCTCTTCTAAAATCTGTTTTGGGGGTCAGGGAGATGGCTCAGTAGAATAAGCGCCTCCCTGTCAAGAGCAAGAGCCTGAGTTCAATCCCTGGTTCTGACAAAAAAAAAAAAAATTATCTGTTTTCTCCATTTGCTTTTCCATTTAGACCCTGTCTGTCTGTTTCATATTCACCACTGTACTTCTAGTGTCTGAAGGAGAGTCTGCCATGTATCAGTATGTGTTACTATGCTTTTGCCTGGGAGTTATAGAAATTCAACTGAAAAGCATCTAAATAAGAAACAAGTGTGGTCCATTCCAAAAATAAGGTCCAGCATAGAGGATTCCAGGGGCTTATGGTCTTCATCTGTTCTCACTTCTCTTAATCCTCTGGGCCACCTTCATCCCAGGGCGGGTATCATTCATGATCAAATTTGGGCCAGCAAACCCTGTTAGAGAGACAAATAAAGATGCAAGAGACAGAGAATATCTTTGTTAAGGGGCCAGGGAACTACATCAGAATCTCGGGTGGGAAGCCCCAAACGGACTCAAATCTCCAGATTCATTGAGAAACAACCAAGGCCTAAAGTTTTGTTGCGCACATGTTTGTTTTAGGTGGCAAGCATGGTAATGGTTTGGTTGAATAATTAACTTTTATCTGACTGTTCCTACAGAGCCGTATCAGTCAGGGCTTACCAGAGAAACACATATAACACAAGATATACAAATACTTAAGAAATTACAAGATTGGCTTGTGATGCTCAGCCACAGGGTTGGATGAGGAAGCGTGCAGAGGCATCTGCACCCTGGAGACTGCAGGGCCCAGGCTGAGGTCTGGAGCTCACTGCAGTGTCTGTGCAAGTCCGTATCAGGAGACTGATGGGTCTGTGACTGAATGCTGAAGAATCTACTAGAAAGGCGAAGAGTCTACCCCAGAAGGCTGAGGAGTCCCAAGCAAAAACTAAATAGTCTACTAAGAAGCCAGGAGACCATGACCAAACTGAAGGTGAAGACTAAGCTCCTCTGAAGAACCAGGACTCAGGCCTTCCTCAGTTCCCTTTATTTGGATGCAGCCTACCGGCCCCTGGGAGGGTGGTGTCCTTTATCCCACACCACTTATGACCTTTCCTCTTGCACAGGCTCAAGATGTTTACAAGTGAGCACCCTGGCCCCTGCTGAGTCGCTTAGTTAAGCTTCTAAAGTTCTCAGGTAGAGGCAAGGAACAACATCCTAGTGCATTGTGGGTGGGTCCTTTTCCTCCTAGGATGTAGAACTACTGAGCTACTTAGTTAAGCTTTTAGAGTCTCGAGCTGCCACAGTGTATCAACCACAACAGGAACTTCCTGGTATTTCCTATGAAGTCTGGGTCTGCCAAAACTGGCAAACCATCCTGTCTTCAGTGCCTTTTGACTCCTCAGTCCTCCACTTCTGAGTCAACCCACCAACATGAACAGACATTGTCCTGTTGGGTGTTGCAAGAAACCACGATTCATGAATGTGGTTTATCTGCTAGTGGGATGTGAGGGGAACCAGACAAGTTTCCAGACAAGTCTCTCCTTCAAGGAGTTTCTGTACCTTTTTCTCTCTGTACCTCCTGTTCCCAGTGGCTAAGCAACAACAGTAACTGGGTTGGTCATTTTATTTACTGGGGTGAGAGGGAGGAACACCCATTTGACATATTTTTCCGGAGATTAAAACATTCCTGAGTTAGATTACCTTTAAAGTCGATCTGATCCAATGTATTATATATTAACATATGATATGATTATAGAGAGTGTACTTATCAGTATAAGAAAACATCTTGGAAGGTTTTTTTTTTTTTT
>NDGM011172954.1:0-14175 GCA_002564305.1 Octomys mimax | reverse complement strand
TCTCTCTCTCTCTCTCTCTCTCTCTCTCTCTCTCTCTCTCTCTCTCTCTCTCTGTCATTTTGTGTTTTGTTGCTATTGCTATTATTGCAGTACTAAGAATTGATCCTAGGGCCTTGTGCTTACTAAAAATTGCTCCACTGCTGAGCCACATCCCCAGCCTCCCCTGATTCGGTAAAAAGTCTTTTGAGAAAGGGTTGCATCAAGTTGCTTAGGCTGGTAGCATTTTTGATAGTGGCCTTAAGATTAGGTTTGACGACCAACTTTTCCAGTGATCTCTGCTCTTTCCTCTCTCTGAGCACACATCTGACTTCACCTTTTGGTCCCTTCACTTAAGAAACATCAGCACCCAGTGTTCAGATATTCAATTTGAAAACTCTGATAAGAAGCCCTATTTGTGTAGTGATAACTTATACCTCAGACAAATCAAATGTAGTTACAGTGATGAATGCACGTTCATGCATGAAGTAGGGATATTTGTTCTTCTGAAGGAATAAGGACTCTAAAACATGAGGATGAAATGCATTGTTGTTCTTGTTTTATAAAAGTTTTAAAAGTTCACTTTACTCATAACTAAAAAGAGAAAAGAAGGATGAAGACAAAGATATTGTTATACCCACATTCAGAGTCAGAGAAATGGACCATACAGAAAGCAGGAAAAAATGTCTTACATTTCTGATGGTCTATAAAATCCTGAAATTCTGACTTATCTTATTCTTTCATTCCACATATTCATTATAGGAAACTTCCAAAAAGCAGTGAATGTCCAGAAAGGAAGTTTAGGATGACTCATAAATCCATGCTTTTTTCTTTTAGTATATTTTTAGTATATAAAGTAAAGATTTAAGGTTTACCTTTTTACATCTCTCCAAAGGTATACTCTTATTAAAAAAATACTTTATATTTATATTTATCTTATGCTTGTGTTTTAGTTACAGTGCTGGGTACTTACGGAAATTATGTCATCTAATCTCACAGTGAGCTTTGGCTATCTATGGTTTGGATTGTAAGTGGTCGACAAAGGACCACATGTCAAAGATGTGGTGTCACCACTTGGCTCTGGCAGAACCTTTAATATGAGCTGGGAACTAGCAGGTCTTCAGGTCCCTGGGCTGCACATCCTTGTAGGGACTATGGGACTCTGGATCATTCCTCTTTCTCTCTTTGCCCCTGGACCATGATGTAAATAGTTTGCTTCACTCTATGCTTTTGCCCTGTTATGTTGCCTCACTACATGGCACAGAACGTGGGGCTTTTTTTTTTTTTTGGTGGAATTGCGGATTGAACTTAGACCCTTGCACTTGCCAGGGAAGCACTTATTCTACTGAACCATCTCCCCTGCCCCTAGGTGGGGCTTATGGATGATAGATGGAAACCTCTGAAGCTGTAAGTCAACAAACATTTTCTCTTCATAAGTTTGTCTCAAGTATTTGTTACAGCAACTGAAATCTGACTGATGCATCCTTAGAGGTAGGATCTGAAATAGAACAATAGAATCTTGCCTCCATTTTAGTGGTGAATGAACAAAGCCTGAGAGAAGTTACTTGGCCATATTCATCTCTCATTCATTCACCCCACAAATATTCATTGAGTTTCTACTACGTGCCAAGTATAATGCTTATGCATAGGGAATATCAGAGTAGGTCAGCCAGGTACATCTGTAATCCTTTCTTATCTCCCTTCCTGCTGTGATCCACCATCTCTCAGTCAATTGCGGTAATAGCTTTAACTGTTCTTCTCTCTTCTACTCTTGTTCTTCTGCAGTTTATTCTAACATAATAACTATGTCACTCCTCCACTCCAACACCTCTGGTGACCCTCCTGTTATCAGGTAGCTTGCTTCTAAAAAGTGACCCGCCAACTCATCATTGCCAGGATTGGGTTTGCTTGCTTTTCCTTCTGGAATTAGATTCTAGGTTCTTCTCGTCTTGAACAAAGAATTGGACGAAATGAGCAAAAAGCAGTGGCAATGTTTATTTGAGAAAACAAAAGTGAAGAGCAGGAGAGAAACTAGCTTGACAGCGCAGCTTTGGGTAGCGTAAAGGGAAAAAGGAAGTAGAGCAAAGATGCAAGACACTGCACAGCGCGGGCTGTTGTGGAAAGCTGAGCTAGCAGCAGCTCCTCATGGCTGCCTTTTAAAAATGTTGTCCAAATCTCAAGAAAACCCACAAGAACTTCTACATCTCAGTCCTGAGAGGCAGGACTGAGATCCCACACCTGAGGCTGAGGTCAGGTCCAGGCCATCCTACTGAACACCTGCTTGAGTTCTCAAGAGAAGTGCACATGCAGGGCTTTGAGAACTGTTGTACAGGTGTGTCCAGGATCTTGTGGTTAACAGATCACTTCTGCTTTGCTGGCCAGCTTTTGCCATACCCTGATCTCCCATCTCACTTCAGGGACTCAGGATAAAAGCTGAAGCCCTTCCCGGGGTTAAAAAACCACTATAGGCCTGCATCCCCTGCAACACCACATCTCCTCCCAATCCTCCTAACCCCTACGTGTACTCTTAGCTTCCTGGCTGTCCTTAAGCATTGCAGATGGCTTAATCTGTTTTGTGCTGCTATAAGAAAATACCACAGATTAGATAATTTACAAAGAACAGAGATTTCTTTCTCATAGTTCTGGAGGCTTGGAAATCTAGTACCAAGGAGTTGGTATCTGATGCAGGTCTTCTTGCTGTATCATCCCAAGGCTGAAGATAAGAAGCAGAGAGAGGGAGAGAGAAAGGGAAATGTGTTCCACACACATTTATTGGGAAGCCACACCCACAATAATTAACCCACTTTTGAGATACTAGCATTAATCCTTCAAATTGATTTTGAAGGTCCTGTCTCAGAGCACTGTTACACTAGGGATGAAATGTCCACATACGAAATGTGGGAGGTACATTTAAACCTTAGCCTTAAGCATACCATTCTCAGAGTCCTTGAGCTGACAGTTTCATCTGCTTGGGATTTTCTTACCCCAGAAAGGAGCTCAAAACATGCAGCTCCAGAAGATTCCTTGTCAGCTATTTTTGAGATAAAGACATATGAGAGGTAGATCCAGAAAAGGATATCATACCTCCTTCACACCTAAAAACAGGCCATAAAATTTCCCATGGTCTAGGTAGCCCCTCTATGTGGAAGAGAACATTCTTATGACCAAAAACTGAGTCTGTCACCAAAATAGACCTATAAAAACAAACTTGTTAAAATAACCCTTATATTCCACTAGTGTCCCATACATTTTTCCTAGTCATTGTCCTACAGTTTAATGTCCCGGCCTAGCTACCTTTGTTTCATATCCCTGAAAATTATCATTCTTTTTATAAGAAAACTATATAATCTATTGGACCTAATGACTTCTTCAGGTCTTCTTTCTTCTTTTGTACATATGAAAATATTAAATGAGTTTGTATGTTTTTCTTCTGTCAATTTGTCTGTGACAGCTTAATTCTCAGTCCAGCCTTTGAATCTAAGAAGAGAGAAGTTATTCCTCCTCTACACTCATATACCCACATAACTCACTCCCATACCTCCTTGAGGATTTTGCTCAATTGCCAACTCTCAGTATCTGTCTCATCCCATGCTTCCTGCTTTATTTTTATTTTATAGATATGTTGTATAATATATTTTGCATATTTTCTCTCTTTAGAAAGATGTTTTGCATATTTTCTCTTTATAAGAGAAGGCATTTTGTCCTACTTCAATCACTTTTAATCTTTCTGTTTCAATCTTGGCAGAATGGGTAGTCTGCTTTGCAATATTTATTTACTTAACAAACAGCACTTAGTATGTGTCAGACATTGTTTTAACAAAACCAGTTCCTTAGTATTCTTTTGTAAGGGTCAGTTCATTGAATCTTCACATTTGTGTGATATAAGCATTTTTGCTACCCCTACTTTAAAGATGAGAAATCAGAGGCCCACAGGAGTAAGGTAATTTGGTCAAGGTCACTCAAAGAAGGAAAGTTAATACTTAAAAGCCCGGCAATCTGGCTCCTGGCTACAAGCTGTTAGCCATCCTGCTACGCTGAAGGGCCTCTGCTCTCCTGTGAGTGTGAGCACCATGGAATCAGAACCTTGAGATCTGAGCTGTTCCCCTTCTCTACAGTGACTGTGTTCACTGAATTCAAAATATGATTTTGCAAGTTGATGCTGATAACTAAAGAATCATTAGAAAGCAAACCAAAATAAACATAGTAAGCAGCTGTACCTATATTTCAGTAAATAATTCAATAAATAAAATAATCCTTGATTATTTTTCTACACTTGAGATAAGGTTTATATAGTCTAGATTTTCTTCAACATCTCTTCTTCTGAGGGAATAAAAACTTAGGTACGCAATTATAAATATTTGTGCTTTCTTTGCCATGTAAAATATACAGCACTACGTCTCAATAGTAGGCTGCAGTGAAGTTGAAAGCAAATGATTTGGAACAGGAACAAAAGATTAAATTTAATGCCCAAGAATCAAATGAAGTGTTTCAAGGATGATACATATTATTTCAAGAACTTTCTAATTGAACAACATAACGCTATACAAGCGACACAGTTTAGATTTTATTGTACTTTTAATACTTTGACATAAATAGGCTCAGCTCCATCAACTCTAAAGGTTTATAACTCTGATGCCTTTCTTTTATTTATTTTCATTAGTTTTTGCCATGCTAAGAATCAAACACAGAGGCTTATGCACACAAGGCGAATACATTACCATTGAACTACGCTCCTACCTGATTTTTTTCCTTACTACAGTAGACTTCCACTTGCTGATTTTGATAAAAATGCACTTTAAAAATATGCTACAACTAAATGGTACAAGAAAATCAGATATCTTGTTTTTCTTCCAAATGTTTGTTTATAAAGACTATATTATTATATGTAAATAGGACTTTTAAAATAAAAAGTATCAGCCATGGACTTACTACCGAAAGTTTTGCTCACTTTTTTCTGCATTTGTCTAGTTTTTGCCTATGGATTCATTCACTCAAAAAAAAAAAAAATCAACACCTCTCTGATTAAGAAAGTTGGGCTACTTGTGTAGTTCAGTTTAGTTGCTGCCACACTCTTTCTAGAAACCCCTGAAATAGTAAGCTCTTGATGCTGAAATCACAGTAGTGGTTGATACATCGTGTCATCTTAGCTGGATGACACTGCATCGTGGTTCCTGCAGGTGGGGACCTACCCTGGGACACAATTGATTCTGCCCCAGAATGACTCAGAGCAAAGAGACCATATAAAGGGGCTGAGGAAGGAGTCCATGTTCCACCTTGTCAGAGGAACTTCAGTCTTCACATTCGGCTTGGACTTCGTGGCCTGGCTTGCAGTGCAGACTCTTCAGCCTCCAGCTTGGATCCTTCACCTTCCATCACCAACTCTTCAGTGCCCATCGCAGACTGTTCAGTCTTGAGTCACAAACCCATTAGCTGATGGATAGAGACTTGCATGGAGCATTGCAGTGAACTCCAGACCTTGGGACTGAATTCTTCAGTCTGGGGTGTGCAGACACCCTCTGTACGCTCCCTCATCTGACTCTGCGGCTGTCGTAAGCCAATCTTGTAATTCCTTATACATTATATATCTTGTGTTAATATCTGTTCCTCTAAGTAAAACCCTGACCAGTACATATGGTGTGCGGGAGCTGAAGAGACCTTAGAAGGGATGAGGTAGCTCAGTGCCAGCATTTCATCAGTGGCTATATTTTCAGCATTAAAAGTAGTTATAATAGTTACTGCCATTCATTCAAAATCATTAATTTGTGCTGGATATTGCCATGACTTACTTTTAATCTTCCTGGTCCCTTATGCAAAAGATGGGAAACACAATGACAGCACTGAACTCTTAGGATTACAGAGAGGTCCAATTGAGGTAAAATATGCAAATTATTTGAGCGTGGAGCCTAGCTGTTTTTATTACTATCATCATCCATTTTTCAGGTGATGAAATTGTGGTTCAGAAAGACTAATTTGGTTGCACAGAGTATATGCTTCAGTTTCTCACCAAAGATGAGCAAATGCCTAGAACAGTGTCCTATCACTATATTCAACGGACCACATGTGTGTTAGTCAGTTTTCCATTGCTGTAACCAAATACTTGAAGAAAACACATAAAGAAGGAAAGGCTTATATTGTTTCATGGTTTCAGAGATTTTAGTTAATGGTCAACTAGCTACCTTGATTTCAGGCCTGTGGCAAGGCAGAAGGTCCTGGTGGAAGGTTAAATGTTTTTTTATCTGAAATCCTTTCATCCCCCTGGCTGAAAGGATCAATAATGTTACTCCCATTTCACAGTGGGGAAAACTTGAGCCTAAACCCAGGAACTTGCTGGTGAGTTTGGAAATCTGAGCATTAGTAATTCCAAATTATAGTGCTTAGAAACATTTGGCAAACTTATAAAAGGCACTTTCCCATTTTCTTTTCTAAGGGACCTGATTGTGTTAGTTTGTGGTGGGATCCATGAAACAGGAATTTTTATCATGTCCGAAGAGAAGTTATGGTTTGGAGCAGTCCTTCAATAAGCTCATGTGTTCAGAAGTGGGCTTTGGGAAGATGAGTGTATCGTGAGGTAGCTAACCTCATGTTCATGTCTGTTAGGAGAGGTCATCTACTCAGAGGAGGCAGGAACTGGGGTTATAACCTCAGGGGATATATCTTGTTTCTCAGTCTTTCTTTTTCTCTGCTTCCTGGTTACCATGGAGACAAGTGGCTTTCTTCTGCCACACCCTTCCACCCTTCTGCTTTGCCACAGGCCTAAAAGCAATGTAGTCAGTTGACCATCAACTAAAACCTCTGAAACCATGAAGCAATATAAGCCTTTCTTTCTTTACACTGTTTTCGTCAAGTATTTGGTTACAGCAATGGAAAACTGACTAACACACATGTGGTCCATTGAATATAGTGATAGGACACTGTTCTAGGCATTTGCTCATCTGTGGCAAGAAACTGAAGCACATACACTGTGCAACCAAATTAGTCTTTTTGAACCTCAATTTCATCACCTGAAAAATGGATGATGATACTAATAAGCGTTTCTTTCTTTCATTATTCAATCCTTAGCCCTAAACATGTAGACACTGTGTGTGTTATTGTAGTTTTGTTTTGTTTGGGATGCTGAAGATGAATCCCATACTGGACTACTGAGGTGTATTCCTGGCCCTTTTTAGCTCTTTATTTTTATTTTGAAAAACAGTCTACATAGCCCAGGATGACCTTGAACTTGCAGTCCTCTTCCATCAGCCCCCTGAATAGCAATGGTTATAGGCAAATACCACCACACTTGGCTTAACCACTACATTGAAGAACTTGATGCCACACCTTTGCATTTCCTTGGGTGTTCATCCCAGAGAAAACTAACAGTGATACAATATTAAATATTACTCTTCACTATGTTCTTTCTTTGCCTGTTGTCTTAGTCACTTTTCTTTCATTGCTGAGAGAAAATACCCAATACCCAAAGTTAAAAGAGAAAAGGTTTATTGAGCTCACAGTTTGCAGACATTTCAGTCCACAATCCACTAGCTCCAAGGCAGCATGGCATGGAAGACAGACAGGAGAAACAGTTCACAGGGGGCAAAAGGTAGCAAAATAACAAGGAATGGCTATAGCTCTTTCTATCCCTTGTATCTTATCCAGACTACCTGAGATGTGTGGTATTCACAGCCTTACCTCTAGTATCCTTGAGCCTAGCATTGTACCATGAATCAATCCCAGCATCACACACTCTAGATCTAGCTGCCTCTGAAAAAGCCCCACGTACGCATGAGGCTCTGGGGGGACATCCAGACACAGCCATAACACATGCTCCACTAGAATCAGTTCCACTCATCTGTAGATAACAAGCTATAGTTTGCTTAATAGGTCTTTGTACTCCATGTTTTATATGTGGATCTATTAAAGTGTGTCTGACATTTTCTTTTCTAGGGATATGATTATGAGTTAAATCAGCACATAATCAAACCAGCCCACTTGGCTAATCTCCCTCTGAATAAAGGAGCTTTTGGAATGGGCTATGACCAACATGAAAAGAAAAAGAAAAAGCACAGTACCCACAAAAGTAAGAAATAATGTGTGAGCTTGGGTAGAACTGGATGAAAGTAGCAATAATGATGGGCCCCAGTGAGAAATGGCATGAGTTGTTTTCCTCCCACTCTCCCACAAAGCTAGCCTCTCCATGGAAACCCTTCATAAAGAACAGAAATTTTTTAGCTGGGAGAATGTAGGTTTTCATCTGCCTACAGAAAAACGTCAGATCCGTCTTGGCTCTGAGTGCATAGTTTCCTAGACCCACACACTGTGAGGTCAGTGAAGACTTTTGCTTTTTGTTTGACTAGTTCCTACTTTGCACCATTTCTGTGTCTTGAGAAGCTTCCAGTTCTCCCTCTGAAGTGACATATCCAAAGGTGAACATGCCGCCCAGATATGGTCAATAATTGTTCTGCTCTGGGATTTTTTTTTTTTTTTAATTTTTTTGAAGTGACAAGAAAAGAAATTTTGCATTTTTTGCTCCCTCAACTGGGAAGGTGGGATTTTAAGAATGTTGTTAGTTATCATCACAACTGTGGAGAGGAATCTGTCTGCAGGAACAGAGAATAAAATTCTATAGAGCTCAGAGGCCTCTAGCCTTAAGAGTAAAGCACAGACCTATTCCATGAACCTACCCAGTAACCTTCTAGTAAAATCATTTATGGCCTAAACTAGGGAAAATCTATTGTTTGTGCTCTGTAAATCAGAGTTCTTAGCTCCCTCATGACTTCTCACCTAGCTCTTGGATACACAGCGTTCATTTCCAGACTCCAACTCTGTTGCAAGTCATCTCTGCGTGGTCTTCTTCTTGATCAAATTTCTTTTTGGTCTACTGAGCTATCTTCCTGGCTCTCAAACTTCCTTTTGGGACAGCATGAAAAGGCTCAGAAACCTGAGTAACTCCGAATGGAACCTGGTTTAAGGTACTGCTTCTCCCAGGATGCCATGTACCTTCACACTATCATTGCTACTAACAGTGACGACACTGCTTATTGTTATTTATTGCTGCTATTTATTCAGTAGTAAGTACTATGCTAAGCACATTACATGAGAATCTCATTTAATTCTGGGCCCTAACATTTCCATATCACAAATAAGAAGACTGAGACATGGTATTGAGAAAATTCAGCCAGAATAGTCTCCAGTGGTACAGTTTCAGCCGCTAGAGCTAACAGTTATCTGCCCACCCATCCTTAAACTTTGTCACTTTCTGCGCTTGCAGAGCTCTTCTCCATGCATAGCCAGTCAAAGGTGCTGTGGGCAGGGATAGTCAGGGAGTCCCACAGTTTGCTTTTTTTTTTTTTTTTTTTTTTTTGGAACCAGGGATTGAAATCAGATTCTTGCATTTGCCAGTCAAGCGCTTATCCTACGGAGCCATCTCCCCGGCCCCCACAGTTTGCTTTTTATCTGGTGATTTCATGGCTTGGAAAGCATATGCCAGACAGAAACTGAAAAGAACAAAAATTTAGAAAACTGACATTTAAGACCCAAATGGCCGCTAGCACAAAAGGACCATTTAACCAGGTCCTGTTCTCCCCCTCCCCCATCTCTAGATAAGGAAACAACAAAAGACAGTCAGGGGAGGCTGGCCAGATATCTTAGTGGACTAAAGTGCCTGCCTAAGAATGTGCAGGGAGCGAGATTCAATCCCCAGTGTGCCATGCCCCCACCCACCCCCCAGGGCGCACTGAGACTGGGCATGGTGACATGCACCTGTAATCCCAGCGCTTAGGAGGCTGAAAAGGGGAGGATCACTATGAGTCCGATTTGTATAGTGAAACCCTGTAGACCCTGTATTAAATACATTTTGAGAGAGAGAGAGAGAGAGAGAGAGAAACAGTCAGGGCTCAGGCTTTGGGGTGGCTAGTTTTTCTGAGTCCACTGGCGTAATAAATTGGTTCCCTCCATCTCTCATGGAAACATCTAGTTCCCTAAGCAGGAAGCCACTCATGCTGGTCCCATGTGCTGCTGGCTCAGATTTGGGAGAGCACCTACCAGACACCCTTGTTTGTGGGACCTCCTTCACTGGGGAAAGATGGCCAACAGGTGCCTCAGCCACCTCTGGACAGGACTCAGTGGAGAGCTGGACCAGATCACCATGGGTTCTTCTGGTAAAGGTAAGACCTTGGGGCTGTCATGAGTCACATCTCTTCACAGATGGATAGGGAGAATGATTACCTCCCAAAGTCTCAGACCGAGACCTCAGTCAGAAGTCTCCTGTAAGCAGGGAGCAATGTTTTAAACTCTGAATGATCATGCAAATATGGACACATTTGTGGCTCCACAGCTCAAGCTACAGAGTCTGAGTGGGCCCTAACTTGCATTTCCAGCCAAAGTCCTACAGCATAATTGTGATTCATCCCCAGTCATAGGGGATTGACCAGGCCTGGGTTTATATGGGTACACCTTAGCCAAGGATTACCTAAGTTCATATGAGGAACAGAGCCAGGCAGGCATCTGAGTGGCCTCCCTTGGGGAACTTCCATTCCTGATCTGTAGTGACACCATACACAGGGTGGTAAATTTAGAATATGGAGACTACACAGAGCAAAACAACTGTCTAGACTGCATGATAAAAAATTTCAGGAAGGGATTTGGTGTAAAGGATGATATTAAATTAATGCCTGCCAAACTGGATCCTTTGTGAGGTAGATTAGGCTTGTTTGAGCTCAGGTGGTCTCTCAAAGGGACTGTAGGTGTTCATACAATCTGAGGAGTTAGAATAGTAGTCACAGGAAGTCCAGGTCACTCTGACCAGTTCCCAGTTATTGTTTCCTGGCTAAAAATCACTTAAACCTTCCCAGACTTGGCCTCATTCCGTATGAACAGCAAGGAACAGAGTTAGGGTCTTCATTGCCCGTGGCTCAGACCAAACCTGGAAGGGCCAAAAGAAGCCAATCCACCAGGGTTCTTCTCATGAAGAATTCCATCCCCCTGCCAAATCCATACCACCTGTACCACCTTCCATGCCTCTTGCACCAACCTTCTCCAACAGCCCCTGTTCTGCTCCAATACATAGATGACTTCACAGTAGTAAGTAAATAGAGACAAGACCCCTGGGAAGGACATCTATAAAACATAGCTTTAGAGACCCCATTGGGCCAATATTTCTACATCCCTTGGCCATTGTCTCTCTGTGCCACCCAAAACAACTGATGCCAAGTCTGTGCCTAAAACAACTCCCTCCAACAGCCAAAGCCCACTCCAGAACAAAACACACTGTGACCTCACCCTTTGACAACTTGGAAGTAGACCTCACAGAGATAAAGCTACAAATACCTCAGCTACAAATACCTCCTGGTCTTTGCCTTTTTGCCTGTACATACTCAGACTGGGTAGAAGCCATACCCACATGGACAGAAAAAGCCTGAGAAGTAGACAAAGTCTTACTGTGAGAAATCATTCCCCAGAATAGGCTGTCCCTCACTATCAGAAGTGACAATAGACCAGCCTTTGTGGCAGAAATAACATGGACATAGATGGAATCTCCACGTAGCCTGTAGACCTCAGGGTTCAGGGAACGCTGAGCACATGAATCACACCCTAAAAAACACTCTGGCCAAGTTCTGTCAGTAAACTCACCTACCCTGGGTTGGTATGCTGTCCATGGTCCTACTACAAACGTGATGTATGCCAAGATCATCCAGCTAGTCCCCTTACAAAATCCTGTTTGGAAGGCCCTGTCCTACAACCATAGCGTTCGAAGGAGATGTGAGGCAGCCAGGAAAATCAAATCTAACTGCTGCATTAAACACCCTAGGAATAATGTTCTACTACATCTATAAGGTTGTCCCTGAGAGAATCTCAATTTCTTCGAATGCCCTGCATACCCATTGCTTCTAGGGGATTCAGTCTGGCTCAAAAATTGGAAAAAGAAACCCCTAAGCTGCCTTCACAGGGACTTACATGTTGTGCTTATCACCCCAACTTCCAAGATCATGGCACTTCACTTGTATAACCCCCTGGGAGACAGGGTGCCCTATAAGACTGTACAGGGCATCAAAAGGAGGAGATGATACAAAGAACAAAACTTTTAAAAAACTGAAATTTAATACCAAAATGGCCAGCTAGCACAAAACAACTATCTAGCCATGTCCTGTTCTCCCCCACCTCCACCTAAACCCCTATATAAAAAACAACAAAAGATGCTCAAGGCTCAGATTTAGGGGGACCTAACTCCTCTGAGTTCACTGGTGTAGTAAATTGGTTCCTTCCACCTTTCTGAGTGCCACTCAGTTCTTCAGTGGTAATGGGTTTGCTGCAACAAGGGGAAGGTAATGTATTAGCTGTTCATAAGAGAGTAGGCTAGAAGCCAAGGAACCCTAGCCAAAAAAAAAGAGGAGGGAAAGAGAAAATTTATCATTCACTATCATTTATAAAGTGAACATGTGGTTAAATAACTCCCCAGAGGAAAGTTGATGTTGGGTGTGTGGTTCAGAAAGATGAGCTAATATCTCCTGGGCTTTGAAAGAGGGATGAGATATGATGAGGAAAAGAAATGCATCCAAAGTGAGGAAGCAGCATGGGGAGTTACTGCTCTCCTGACTAGGTTTCTCTTCCTCTTGGAAATCACTACATCCAACATTAGAAAAGTGTTTGGCTGGAGAGACAGCTCAGTGGCACAGCACCTGCCTAACAAGTATGAGGACCTCAGTTCAATTCCTGGAGAAAAAAAAAAAAGAAGAAGAAGAAGGAGGAGGAAGAGGAGGAGGAAGAGGAGGAGGAGGAAGAGGAGGAAGAGGAGGAAGAGGAGGAGGAGGAGGAGAAGAAGAAGAAGAAGGAGGAGGAGGAGGAGGAGGAGAGGAGGAGGAGGAGGAGGAGGAGGAGGAAGAGGAGGAGGAAGAGAAAAGTCTGTTGCCTTCCATGTCATAAACTAGGGATGTTAACTTGATCCTGAATTCAGTGGGTACCTGTGGTTTGTGTGTTGAAAAATGAAACAGGTTTAGTACTGACTCAGGAATATTTACTGCTCCATGTATGCAAGCTAGGTTGCCGGGGACCAGTTTCCAAGGGAAGGGAACTAGAAGACCTGTTTGGTGACTGAAATTATCCATATAGACAGCAGGGGTGTCCCAGGAAGAAAAAGAAGCTGACTATAACAGACACTTTAAAATTATTTTTTTTTAATTTTGGTAAAGTACACATGACAGAATTTCCCATCTTGACCATCTGTAAGCGTAGAGTTGAATAGTAGTAAGTATATTTGCATTGCTGGCCAACCGATCCCAGTGACTTTTGTGTCTTGCAAGACTGAAAATAGAACCATTAAACAATTCCCTATTTCTTCCTCCTCCCAACCCCTGACAATCATCATCCTGGTTTCTGTATAAGAGAAATATTATACCATTTAGAACTCTTCGGGTTTCAAGAACAAAAGACAATTTAAGCTAACATGCAAAGGACTAGGAAAGGATTTATTCAATTTATAAAAGGACCAGGATGCTTCTGGACATGAATACATCTGGGTCTCTGAGCTGACTAGAGTCATTCAGGAAGGCATCAGGCTTGTCTTTGTACCTGCTTCTTCATGGGAGATTGCCTTCCTCTGCTTGTCTAGCTACATGGTAGGCCATTGTATCCCTATTCCTCTGAGATCACACATTACACTTCCAGCTACGTGCGGAGAATAGGTACTATTTCTGGATCTCAATGTGTAATGACAGCGGATGAATTTGAATGGTCCCACTTCTGGCAGTTGGCTATCTCTGTGCAACCAGCTACTATTGCAGAAAGACTCATCTGCAGAGTAATATGCATAGAACATAATACATGCCAGTAGAACTGATTTCAAGAGAGGTTGGTGGGATTTATGAACTGGGAAGACACTCTAAAGGTGTGTCTTCAACTCATTTAACTGATTGTTGAAATTATGGAATGAAGAAGTAGATGAAGAGAACAGGGGAAAGAAAAAGATATAGTTGCTGCCTCCTCAAGGAGCTTACAGTCTAATTGGGAAGCCACTGCAAGAACTCAGAGTTGATTGGAAAGAACTTACCCATTTGCAAAGTAGTATTTTGCTGCCCCTTATTGGAGGTACTACTAGAATCTTTAAAATTACATGAGACATTACTGGGCTGGAAAAGAAAGCTAAACTACATAATTTATGGTCTTAAATCTTTTTTTTTTTTAACATTTATTTATTTATTTATTTAGAGAGACAGAGAGAGAGAGAGA
>NDGM011172897.1:0-14812 GCA_002564305.1 Octomys mimax | reverse complement strand
TTTTTTTTTTTTTCCAGAACCGGGGATTGAACTCAGGCCCTTGTGCTTGGCAGGCAAGTGCTTGTGCTATTGAGCCATCTCCCTGGCCCCTGGTTTATTCTATTGAATGTGATGCTCTCAATTTTCACCATTTAGTTCCAAACTATGAGATTTCTTTCCTTATTGGAGGTGGACAGTATTTCACTGTATATTCACAACATTTTCTTTATCAATCCGCATCCTGAGAAACTTTCACAAGTTTCCTATCTTGACTATGGTGAATTTCCCCAGGATATTTACTGGATAGTGGAGTCTCTTGATCTTTTTCTTTTAAGATTTTGGGGAATCACTATCCGATGTTCCTAATGACTGTGCCTGTTTCTATGTTCAACAGCAGTGGACCTATTCTCTACATCACGGACAATACCACCTTCTTGTCTTTCTGATAAATGTGATGTTTAGAGCACACCCAAAGAGAGACTCGGAGACTGCTCCATTCCTGGGTCTTACGCAGCTTTCTCCAAGTGCTGCCGCATCACAGACATCCTCTGAGATGCCTCCAACATCTCGCCTAGAATTCATGCCCTAGATCACCCTTTTCCATATTGAATGACTGCTGGCATAGACACCTGCAGCTGCGCAGTGTAAAAGTATTCTTGCAGCCACTGGAGATAAGCTTGAAGAGTACTTGAAAATACAATGAAATTTGTTTACAATCTCTTTTTTGACAAATGAGAAGGCCATTGACCTCGTGGAATGCACTCTGATTAAAAACATTTGATTCCAATGTTTCAGTTAGGACTAGCTTGTATTTTTGTGTGTGTTTGCTTTGATTTTAAATGTTGCATATTAAAATATTTCTTTTTTTCAGAAAGTAACATTAAGGGCCACTTTCACAAATGTCACAAATGAGAAAAGATACTGGAAATCAGAGATTACTTGAAAAAGTTTGGTGCTGATAGTCCCCTAACTTCAATTAAATTTAAAATTGTAAAATTTGTCTAGTGTAAAAATCACTATTCGTATTGTCATTTTTAATTTAGGCCATTTCATGAAAAGAATCATATTCATAACTTTACCACTCAAATATTCAGAAAAAAGCAGTAGTTGGTGCATGTTGCGTGATTCAGATTTTGTGTGCCACTGCAGTCCCCGGGTGCTGATCCCCGTTTCACAGCCGGGTGGATGGCTCAGGAGGCTCTTGCCACATTGTCAAATGGAAGGAGGAAATTCCCAGGTGGGTTAACCTGCGTCCAAATCCTCCAGGACGCGGGCCAGGCGGCTCGGCAGATGATGCTTGGAGTGCACGCACCCAGCTGGGGTGACAGGAGCCCACAGAGCCCCTGCGCAAGGCCCGGGAAGCGTCTGGCTCAACACAGCTGCGTCCTCTACAAATTCTGGCACCTACAGCAGGACACGGCCTGGCCCGTATCTGCAAGGCTTCACAGGACTACATTCTGGGAATTCCCAAGAGCCAGGACACCTTAGTTCTTTGCTAATTTGAGGATTTTTTCCAAATCTCTCTGTGCAGCTGGTCCTGATCAGCCTGGGAAAGTGGTTACATAACAGGGCTCCCCTGTGTCCAACACTGGGGTATAGCCAGGACATTCCTGGCAGGGAGCCTCTCAGGACTTAGGGGATGTTTACTTTTTAGGGCTGGGGAAGGAGGGTCTCCGTAAAGGGCATCAGCTTAACAAGCTTGACTTCAGCGTCATAGAGACATAAGCAAGCCTTAGAGCAAGCAGGAAAGCAAGCTCTAGTCTTTATTGCAGGTAGATATCATCTTGCTAAACTTGACTTACATCTGAGCCCCAGAATGGGCTGGGTGCCCCCAGAAGTCACTAGCTATTCTGTTCCCAGGAAAACACTGAGCTCTACACGGTTTCATGGTAAATCCTGAGGGCATTTGACTGACCTTGTCAGATACAAAAGCTACATTTTTAGTTATATAGGTCTTGCTTTATCTTGGTCTTAGCCATCCAGCAGAAAAAAATCTAACCATGAGGTATTAAAAAGTAATGCTGGGCTGGCCAAATAGCTCAGTGGATTAAAGCATCTGCAAGTAGGCACAGGGGCCAGGGGTTAGATCCCCAGGCCTGCTGTGCTGGCCCTGCCCGTGGGGTACGCTGAGATAGCAATTGAAACTGGGCACATGCCTGTAATCCCAGCTCTTGGGAGGCTGTAAATAGGCGATCACTAGGAGTCTGATCTAGTAGTGAGACCTGAATACCCTCTAGACCCTTCCCTAAAATACAAAAAAAAAAAAGTAATGCCATATTAATATGCTGAGCTGTAAAAGGCTCAAGTCAACAACTTCCAACAGTTGCCAGTTCTGCTGATAACCTGCTAGTATTATGGACTATTGGCCTATATTGGGTTATTTTGCTGAATTCAAGTACCTACAATTTTGAACTGGCATCAAGTATGAAAAGGTCTTTTAAAGACTTCTCCTAATACACCTTCTGTAACAGCAGTGGAACACCCATCTCTAGCAAAACAAAACAAAAAAGGGGATATAAATAAAGGATCATTTTTAGTGAAAAAATAGTATATATATATATATATATATATATATATATATCTGCAAAATGGTTAGGATAGGTATATAACTACTTTCTCTTAGTTCAATGTGAAGAAATGTTTGTTTTAACATTGTTTAGACAAGATATCATGTCTGCATCTTGTCCTCTGAGTAACTGCTATGAAGACAACAATATATAATGTATTAATTATTGCAACTGTCCTACTAACCTGTTTTGAAATTGTTTGTTATTTTATTTTCTCATCAAAATGAATTTTAAAAAATCACTGAGATATGTATGATTCCTGTGGAAACTCAACCAGAGAAAAAAAGGAGGAGAAAGAGGTAGTGAATCAACAGCCACCACAGTGACAAGCAGGGCCTAGCTGCAGGCTTTTATTCCACAGAAGACAGCAAAGGTGTCAGTAGGGAGCCACTAACAAGAAAGAGGCACCAAGGACCAGGCTGGGCAGCTTACGCACTGTTCTTTTTCTAAACTCTAAGTCTGTGAATTCAGTGATGGATCTGTGTCACCCTCCCTCACCTGGGAAAGAGAGATGGAGCAGAGAGAAAGCAAAGCCCTGGACACCTGCTGCTTCCTAGCTCGAAACAGAAGTGGGGAAAAGTATATCCATGGTCCAGCCTGAAGCCCAGCCCCCCAGATTTCTGAGTGGAAACTCGGAGAAGCCGGGGTGAGCAAACCGCAATTCTGACGCCCACTCTGTGCCTCAGTTTGCTTCTCTGCTACTTATTCCAACACCTGTAGTGCATTCTTCTCAGGCCAGGTGCTGCACTAAGCGGAACTAGGACAAACAGGTGGGTGCAGCCAAGAGCTTCACCTTGAGGCCCTGGAGCAGAGAGGACCGTGTGAGCGCTGCGGCTTGTGACTGCTGTAGCCTCCTGTGTTTCTGGGTTTTATGTAGCAGTCACTGCCCAGACACAGTAGCTCCACATCCAGAAAAAGATGGGGGTGCTCATGAAGCTTCTTGCTAGAGAGGCTTTTAGCCCATCCATTGCAAATTTTAGCCTCAGATACAGGGCCCTCCAATGTTTGCTCCTGAAATTACACCAGCGCCAAGGACACAGTTTGGTGGAGCTGTTCAAACAACTATGAAATCCCATAGGGAGAGAGGGGCTGTGGGGGTTGAGGAAGAAGGATGAGGCAAAAATCGATAAATAAATACTGATCAATGACATGCAATTCCCAGATGTTCACCAATGCTGATATGGAGAACTTTCAGCATGCAAGTGGCCAAATGAATTGATTCATACTCCATGAGGACAATCACAGGAATTATTTGTTTAAAATACTTCGAAACCTATCTCTGTTGTGGGAACTAATGTAAAGCTTAAAAGAACAAGGAGGCTCTGACCCTACCTCAGTTGTGGCTTCCTGCTTTGACATCTGCAAAGCACCTGGACCAGATGTCTGTCCAGTCCCTGTATGTGCTATCTCCTTCCACCTGGAGCCTTCCTCTGAACTCCATTCCTTTCTTTCCAAAGGTCACGCCTCCCATAGAAATCTGCTCAGAGCTTTCTCCCTCTGGAAGCCTCCCTGAAGTTCCAGAGCATTCGAGAGCCTGACATCCACTCTATGCCTCCACACATGTGGGATGACCCTCGCCCAGCACCTGGTCCCCTGTCAATACCTCCCTCTCTGGCTTGGAGGTCCTGCAAGCACAAGGCTGTTGTCCTCATTGCTACACCCCAAATCCTAAATGAAAAGATGAACAGACACAGGGGACAGCATTCAGGTCCCCATGTTGGGCACTTTCCTTAACCTTGACATTCTAACAGCTTACCCGAGCATCCCTGGGGCAGTGAGTTGGTTTATGCACCCACTGGCGCAAGCATTGCTTGGACAGCTGTCATTTCAGCCACTCAATTCTAGATTGCAGAAGATGCACTTGCATGTCTATTTATTGGGTCTATATCAACTATTTTTGCATTTTTTAGTTAAACTGCTTCATTTATCTTTGATGTTTGTTTCTACTGAGATCAAATAAGTTCTGGTTGTATTAATGTATTAATTCATGTTCATAATACTTGCAAAAAATAACCTATAGTTTTATGCTATGATCCATAAAAACTTATCAAAAGGACAGTAATATAATTTTTATACTTCTTCAGAACTCAGTGATATTCTTTTACAATACAAAACAGACACATCTGGGATGTAGCCTAATAGGCAGGCAGTACCAAGAGATTTGTGAAAGAAAAAACTGGAAATGGGAGAAATGTTGGTATATTAGAAAAGAAAAGACTGTTATAAAGTGGAGAGACAGAAAGACAACTCTTCGTTGTTAACTACTCATGATACAAAGATGATAGAGCTGAGCAGAAGAAACAAAGCTCAAAAGCTCCAGTAATGGTCAATCATTACAGTAACTATATGTGTTGTCTTGATAGAGCTGACCAACATCTAATAAGCTATCCTGTAATCCAAAAAATAAGGAAAAATATTATTATACAATATTTATGCACCTTCTAGACCAAACACTATTTGTGAAATGAGTTTCACAACCAGGAAGTTCATCATGGACATCTTTGCCATTGTGTAAATGGGGGGGGGCAGTTTGTAAACGTTATCCCACCCCAGGAACAAAGCAAAGGCAGCACAACCATGTACAGTGTGTTGTTCAAAGAAAGACAAGCCAAAAGAATTCATAGACTCAATGGCTCCAAACCAACTCACTGCTACATACGCTTCCATTTGGTACCACATAACATTATGACTATAAAATTATTTCTAACCACTAAGTTTGGTTTTTTATTGTCGTTGTTGTTTGCAGTATGGGGGATTGAGTCAGGACCTTGTGCTTGCCAGGCAAGTGCTTATTCTACTGCGCTATCTCCCTGGCCCTGGTAACCACTAAGTTTAATATTTCACTTTCTTTCATCTCTCTCTTCCAGGCACTCCCAGCCCCCCTGGTTGATGATGCATATCCTTATCTTTTGAAGAAAGCACATGTGTGCACTGAGGCTGTTTAGAGGCACGCAAATCAGTTGAGCTGCAGTGCACTTCTGAAAAATGTACTTACCTCAAAGGCCCCAAAGACTTGATATTACTGTCTGGTGTGTGACCTTGTACTGTGTACTGGATGTCATAAGATGGACCATCCACAGAGAAATATTATAAAATAAATTTGATAAAATTGTCACTATTATATTCCTGTTATCTTATAAAAATTAATAAAAATGCCATATTTCTGGTCATCCTGTGTTTAAAAAATTGGACTGGTTAATGGTTCAAGTCAGGTCAAAGAGCAAGGAATGAGGGTGAGAAGATGAATAACAGGGTGAGGGGCAGCTGTGAGCTTCCAGCTGGCGGAGCAGTGGGGAGAGGGTAGCGGCACAATCATTTGGCACTTTCAGTTGTTTGCAGTACTTATGTTTTGGCAAAGCGAGACCAAAAACCATACTCAGCCTAGCATAGGGGTACACACCTGCAATCCCAGCACTCAGGAGGCCAAGGCACGAGATCACAAACAGTGCAAGGCCAGCCTGCACTACAGAGTGAGTTCAAGGCATAACAAGACCTTGTCTCTACAAAACAAAGCAAAACAACCAAAATTGCAGTGGTCTCCTCATAATTTTATCTGATGCAAAAATACAAAACTGCTAGGACACTGACTTCCATTGTAAAAGCTGATTGTGATGGCAACGAGCTCATTAAAACGTGAGCACAACTGCATGTCTCTGTGTGCACGCCATATGCATTGTTGATGCTTTTTCTCCATAAGACAAGTGATTTTGAGCTTCTGCAACAGATAAAGCTTGTGGCTCCATGAGGAGCTAAGGCTCCGTGGAACCCTGAGGACTGCTGAGATTTCACACTGGCTTCTACAGAGTAACGCGTTCACCAGATTCACATTTAAGTGCTTCCTATGGATTTTTTTAAATGGGCTGTTTTTACTTGGTATCATAGATCTAAGGCATGTAAAATTTGCAACTACCTATTACTTAGAAATGGAAAAGTAGCACCCAAAGGCATATTTGAGAAGACTGCATCAGCCCACATCCCACTGGCTGGCTTACCAGCAGCTGGGAAAGTGCACACCCCATATCAGCGAACATTTTGTCCACTTCAAATGATGCAGTTTATTTAGACTCTCACAACCTGTTCTTTTTGTTGCAGATTATTGTCATCACTGCACAGGAAAGACATAGAAAACTTGAGAGGTTAGGTCTGCAGCCAGTTTTATTGATGCCTTCTGCTGGATTGGAGTTCAAATTCAGGCAGACACCCAATGCTATAAATTATTTCCATTTAGTTTCTAGAATCAAGCATGGAAATTTGTTGCTTCACCCATGACCCAGATCTTCAAGTTCTTAGGTCTGTAGGGAAAACAATAACTTAGAAAGAAAATGGCTCAAAGACATCGAGAACAAGTTTCAACTCCCAGGTCTAGACTGTCCCATGTCATTAATCTTGACCAAATTGGCTACAGAGAGTTATATACAGCAAGACCGTTAGATGAGAGGAGCTTCCACAGGAGGGTGATCTAGCTGGCTTCCTTACCACCCACCCTGCAACCCTCACTAGTTCGCCCCTTGTTTTCCACACTGGCATCAACAAACCATAACCATCGAAGTCAGTGGCTCCAAACCAACTTGCTGCTACCAATTCCTCCATTCCGTACCCCATAATATTACCATTATAAACTTATTTCTAGCCACTATGTTTAATATTTCCTTTGCTTCATTTGACTCCTGTGCGCTCCCAACTCCACCCGTTAATGAAGCACATCTGTATCTTTTGAAGGAAGCACTGAGGCTGTTTAGAGGCACACAAATCAGCTAAGCTGCACTGCACTTTTGAAAAATGTACTTACCTCAAAGGCCTGTCTGTTTCTGAACACAGACATAAACAGGTGCCTCATTCTCAGACAGCAGAAGGTGTTGTTCATGGCCAACCTTTTTTGTAGCTGTCACTGAGATTGCTCGGAAGAAATAGATGAGCTGATGGAGAGTGGAGAATTGAATGTTTTGTTTTCACTTTTTCCATTAAAGGGAAAAGCATCATTTAGTCCCTCCGTTGAACTATAGATCTTTTCCTTGTTGATTTTTTTTATTGTGAAAGCATTGATGTTAGTGAGAGGCAGACAGACAGAATTGACGGACAGGAAGCTGACAGCCAATGACCATTTCCACCGTGTGCCTGTGCCTCAAGAGATCATCAGATTTAATGTTTGGTCCTCAATATGTAAATTTAGGCACATTTTGTCATATAATAAAATTCCCAGAGACTGATATTTTCTCACCAAACACACAGGGGCTACGTAGCTGTAGTGGCGTTTCTGGGTCTGTTGGTGCTTCTTCCCTGCTAAGGGCACCAGATGCAATGCTCACACCCTTGTTCATGGTTTACAAGGTGAATTCTTTGGGTCAAGGAGTTTAAAAGCTCATAAATGAGATAAACAAGAGCATGGAAAGTAAACAATGCGATGTCTTCCGTACATAACTTCCCAGAGACCAGTTGCAAAAGTTGTTAAGAGTGGATTATTGGTGAGCCTCAGATACGAATATAGACAACAAAATGATGCTGGAAAAGCTGAGGGTTGTGGCAATCTTCTAAAGTTGGTGACACATCTGCAAGGGCCCACACAGTCAGAACCTAACCCGAGAAAGATCTTGCTGCTTACATCTGGACCGAGGGAAGACGAGACCGTGGAGAGAACAGCTCAGCCGAGGGCTGATTCCAACAGCAAGACTATCAAAGGTGAAACGTAATCCCAACAGAAACTTCCTAAAACAACTGAGTATTTATTTTTCTGTACAGCCAGAAAGCAACGGAAAAAGCATCAGTCATGATCCCACTTAGATGCTAACATACAAGAATAAAATTTGTGTCAGTAAAAATAATAATTAAAGGAAACATAGCAGCCAATTAATCCCATGGGGATTTCCTGTGTTTCCAAATTTATCAATTAATCATTTATTCACATATCCATTCACTAATTATTTTTGAGACCTATTATATTTGGGCAAACATCAGAAGAACATGTTCCTGCCTTTACACAGCTTGCATCCTTGTAGAAAAGGCATACAAGGAGACCAAGTAAAAATAATATGTGGTATTAGAAGGTGTGAAATGTTGTGAAGGAAAATTAAGCAAGAGACTGGGAGTCACACAGATGGAACGGGCTTTTATGGATGAAGTGGAGACTCTAGTATTCCCAAAATCAGTGCACTTGGGCATTTGGGTTAATGACAGAGGAGGGCGGAGGGGGTAGGGAGAACTGGTCTGCTCCAGCCATGGAAAATCCCAGTGCATTTCTACTCTCCCACTTGGCTGTTTTCCCTGGTGGCTCACTTCCCTCTGTCTGGAATCCAGGGTTTCCTTTTTGTTGACTGTATTGAATATACAAGATGAAGATCCACTTGGTAAGAAATACCTGGTCAAGGACTGCATTTTAAATCAATTTCTGAAGGTGGCCATGTGAAGTCCAGGTTTAACTTTCCAATCATTTTATTCTGGGAGCTATCACAGCAATCAGATGGGGAAATGAAGCAAGTTTCAACTTTCAAAACTAAAAATGAAGGAGAGCTACTTAGATAATATCACAGTAGAAAACTGTCCATTGGACTATTTGAGGTTTCTACCCCATGCTTTTCTGCTAGGTAACAGGGTAACTGATATACCATGTCTTATCTGTCCCATACTTGGGTCTCCCACCTGATCTTAGTTTTAAAGACAGAAACCATCTTCCAGGCATAATCAGCAAGTTCTACTGAATGATTTACACTGAAGACCCAAGATTTTGGTGGGTAGAATCTTTGATTTTTTTCTAACTGGTATGTTGCTCAATGGAAGTAAGATCTTGGACTGTTCTATAAAGACTTCACTGAGCTTGATTTGTGTCACCATTAGAGAGGAGCAAAAAGGCAAGGCACTCATACCATGGTTCTCCCATGCCACACAATGCAGAAGACATTAGCCGTGCAATAAAGAAAATCAGACTTAGACTCTTGTCTTTCTGAACTCAAAGTTGGGATGAGAGCTTTAGCTCTACAGCAGAATCATGTTTGGAATTTGTAGAAAAATAAAGCAACACATTGAGAAATATATATAGAAAAAATGTGTTTTTGACTCTCCTTTGAAGATTGGATTACTAAGTCTGGGGAAAAGCACAGAAATTTCTATTATTTAAATGCCTCTAGAGACTACATAAGTAGTTGAATTTGGGAACTAATGGAATGTTGGAGAGAACAAGGGCTCGGCGGTTGGCTTTCAATTCTGATTCAACCCCTTGGCCCTCCCTCTAGAGCTGAGCCTGAGACAGAAGTTTAAATGTGAGGGATCTACTGGTGCATGTGTTGCCTCAGGAGCAGGCGATGAATACGGAAAAAGGGGCCATAAGACAGCATTCTGAAGATGTTCGTGACACAGTGGCCACTGCCATGGTGATCGATGGGTGCCTCCACATACTATCCCAGAAGTCACATGGCATGAACCATTGGGTCCTCAGAATGTCCATCTGGAGGGGGAAGGGAGAGCTCCTTTGTGTACCAGCCCTGCATTACTTCTTCAAGGTTAGTAAGAGCCTCATGTAGTTGCAAAGACAGGCTGCCAGATACCAGAAATATCTGGGTTGGAGAGGAAGTGAGAAATTTAGGCCACTAGAGGTGCCATCAGTTTACACCAGCTTAAAACTGGTAGGTCCTACAGAGCTGGTCACTGAGAAATCACACAGAAGGGAGTAAATCCAAGCCCTGCCTAAGTGGAATCAGTGAAAAACCACCCTGCTGCCTGCCATGTGGCTTATTTCAACATCACTGCAGGAAGCAGCTGGGAACATTAACACCTCACTAGTAGAGATATTGGGGCAATCAGCTAGTGTCTAACTTAACAGTGTCCAGCACTGGAGCTAGGACTGGGACGCTGTAACCTTGTTTCCTCACCTTCCCCTTCAAAACACATAGAGTTCTGAATCCCTCTGTGTGGCTTGGCTGCTTCCCGCTCCCCATAGGGGCCCTCTGCCGGGTTCTATCACCTCACCTCACAGAAAGGACATGAAACTCAGGATTTATCAGAAGATGAAAGAAAGCCCACACTCCGAAGCCAACAAAAACACGAAAAGTCACTGTGTTTTTTTTGAAAAGCTTTGGATAAAGTTTGATCTTTAAATACAGGGGTTTTTTTCAATCATAAAAAAACAAGATAGGATAAAAGCTGATTTTTTTTAAACATAAAGGTCTAGATCAAGGCTTCTGCATGTGTACTCTAAAGAAGAAAGAATAAAAGGCTTCCAGGTGCTGACAAGGGCTCTGGTACAAGATAGATACATACATTGATTCTAGTTTATAGACAGTTTTGATTCATTTGATGCCAAGTTGTAGACAGCAGCACACGAGGTGACTACAGGAGTTTTGTGAGGTTAACAATGACACTATGCTTTGACTAAGAAAACTCCTGTAAATCTCCACTGCAATGGAAGGCTTATTAAGCAGGTATATCCTGAGTTACCAGATGTAAAGCCTTCCACCCAAGTGTGGCTTCACCAAAGACCCACAGAAAAGGGGAAAGAGGCAGGCAACTCCCAGGAAGAATGAGGGGCAATTGCAGAAGAGCAGAGCTTAGAGGACATCCCTTCATCTATTGAACTATAAATTGTCCTGCCATAAACAGAGTACTGTTGTAGGCAGCTGAGTTAGACAGAAAAATTACAGGCAGTGAGACACAGCTAGGCCCTCGAAGGAGACAATGTGAGAGACAAGGTACCCTGAAACTGTCTGAGAGACAGACACTCCTGCTGTGGGCCAGACCTCAAGACAAAGACCAAACAAATACCTATCTCCCTAAAAATAAGCATCCAGGGATTAATAATCTCCTTTAGGAATCCAGGAACAGTCACTAACCCAGCCCTGACAGGATAAGGCTCTGTTTTATATTTTTGCATACTTGCTACATGACTCGATTTGCCATTTGGTCCTGGATTTAATCAATTTCACCTGAGCAGTTGTACTTGTAATCTTATTGGTTGGCCATAGTTTTATCCCACCCATGTTGGGGCCCGGGAGATAGCTCAGTAGAATAAGCTCTTGCTTGGCAAGTGCAAGGCCCCGAGTTCAATTCTCAGTAACGCAAAAAATAAAAAATAAAAATATCTGACCCACATGCGAGTCCCATGTTTCCCACCTTCTACTCATCTGACCTCGTGGTTTTGCTCTAGCAAAGGCAGCTTCCCTGGCAATCCACTCAGGTCCTCTCCTATCCCCCTCTCAGACAGGAGCTTTCTTTCCTCTGATGAACACTTTCTGTCTAGTTTATGGACAGTTTTGAGTTCGTTGTTCAGTTTTAGAGAACACAAACTTGTCTCAGGTATCTTTCAGGCTAAGAGTTCCATTCCCCTGTATCAGTACCACTCTTCCCATAAAGAAGGACAAACTTGACTGGATGCACCTGGCTACCATAATGGTAAGTGAAAAAAAAAAAAAAATATTTAAGCCACAGGCTTAAATATTGCATGGTTTCTCTTATGTGAGAACCCTAAAATAAAACAGCAAAGTACAAGGTAGAGATTAGGAAACAGAGAGATAAATCTTTTCTTGTGAAAGGAAAAGGGACATAGAGAAGAAGGGGGAAGGAGGGAGTGAAGGAGAACAGAGACGATGGGTGAGAGGAGATTTATAATGCGCTGCATATGTGCGTCAGCTCCCTATGAGGACTGGATAGTCATGGACTGCAAATGCATACTAGTGAAAAGACCAAAACAGCTGCTGGCCTAACTCACTCCACGCTCCAGCAGCAGCTACTGTCCAGCTAGAATGCTTGTGGCCACAGGTGAAAGACTCCCGCTCCTCAGAGTCAGGTAACAGCCCTGAGAAGGCGACACTGGAGCTGAGGCCAGTTCTCCTGGAGCTCGTCTGATGGCTTGGGACGCAGAAGGAAGGTCTCATTCAGGGTTAAAGCTAAAAAGCAAAGCAAGAAGGACTATGATTTAGTGACTTGTGCCATCAAGCCGGAAATATTGGCTTTCACACATTGAACAGCACAGGCTTTGGAATCTGAGAAAACGGGCCCAATCTTTTGCTCTTTCATTTACTAATCATTAGCATCACAGAAATCTCTGCTGCTCAGAAAATTTGAGAAAATTGCCCAAAGCTAGCCTCTCTGGAGAGGTTCAAAGAAAGGAGCTAGAGTCATGAGCATTTACACAAGGCCTGGAGCATGCAAGGCATCAACACACAGGAAGTTATCTATTTATTTATGTATTTATTTATTCATTTAATACAAGATCTCCCTACAAACTTTGGACTCAGAGTAATCCTCCTGTCTCAGCCTCCCCAGCACTGGGAGTAGAGGTGTGTACCACCATACCCGGTTTTGGGGTTCGCACCTGAGGTTCCCAGTCCAGCATAGCATGTGGTACCTGGGATTCAACCTGGGTCCTTGCACTTGCCAGGCAGGTGCTTAGACTGCTGAGCTACCTCCCCATCCCACACACGAACTTATTGTTCAGCATATAGATGGACAGGAAACCATTAGACTCTAATATTAAAAGCAACATAACGTTGGAAATGAAAATGATTTACTTCACCCTGACCACACAATGACTCGTATGTTAAGAAACGGTGCTTCTTCAAGTAATCTGTAGGGTTTATTTTCCACTGGTCATTTTCAGTAGACATTGTAGCCTCAGGTCAATGTTCAAATTTTTCTTCTTTTCTATAGTACATAAATGCTAATAAATCTAACACTGAGATTCGGGGGGGAAATGTGCATTTTTAAGTCAATAAAAATAATGTAAGCAAGAGATTTTGATGTAACATGATTCACTGCCATAAGCATTTACTGAACAAATTTCACATGCGATGTTCTGGGACATAATATTGGAACAAGTAAGTGCTGCAAGCTTACATGGATGTAACTGTTTAAAGCATTTTCGTTGCTTGTAAACACTCACTTATTACAACCCTGACAACTGTCATGAGAGTTAAACAATTGCAGTGCTGGGTATAGAAATCTCTTCAGCGATAGAAAGATTAAAGTTAGGGAAAGAACAATTAAGGTCGATGGGCCAAGGATGATGCCTCATGCACTGCTCAGGCACTGGAAGTAGTTAATGCCCTTTTTAAAAATCCCCACAAATACATTGATTTTTACCTACTCCTATTTTACTGAAGAGAAGGTTGAGTCTCAGTGAAAACTAAAGCTTTGCCCAAAGTCACACAGCTAGGAGCACCTCAGAGGCCCACTCCAAAGCACCTCCTTTTTATATGCTAACAGAGCCATCACAACGATAAATAGCACATGAAACAAAGGAAGCTGAGGAGCTCAGCTCAGCTGTGCTTCCAAAACAAAGGCACTTGGACTTCTCTCCCCTCTGGTCCCTCCCACTCTGGAGTGTGGCTGGCTCCTCCCTGGCTACCTTGTTTGGAAGGTTAAAGGCCCATTCACTTACATCAGCGGCACCTGGCAAAGGCTCACCACTCAGCATCAATTCCATCCTTTCTCTAAACAGTAAAGAATTGTTTCTTTTTTGTTTAAATAATTTTCTTGAGAAACAGATAGCAATGAGACAGTTTCAGAACCGATTGCTAGCACAGTTTCATTAATTAATACATTGCATATTGTTGTCTTAGTGGTTATTCACTGTACAAGATGCAGACAAAATATCCTGTCCACAAACACTACTAGAACAAATCTCTCTATTCATTAAATTAAGAGAAAGTAGCTGTATATCTATCCTAACTATTTTGAATATACAGATACAAAATGATCATCATTTGTATCCTCTTTTTTGGTTAGTTTTGTCATAGAAGGGAATTCCATTGTCATTTAAATATTGTAGGTACATGAATTCAGCAAAATATTCCAATATAGTCTAGCAGTCCATAATAGGAGTAGGTTTTCATAAGATAGGCAATGTCAAAAGTTGTTGACTTGAGCCTTTTATAGTTCCGCATATTAATATGGCTTTGTTTATTTATTTATTCATTTATTTTTGTGGAACCAGGGATTGAACTCAGGCCCTTGTGCCTGCCAGGGAAGCGCATATTCCACTGAGACATCTCCCCGCCCCAATATGGCTTTATTTTTTGTACTTCATTTTTATACTTTTCTGCTGGATGGGTAAGACCAAGATAAAGCAAGACCTATGTAACAAGAAATGTAACTTTTGTATCTGATAATGTCGGTCAAATCCCCTCAGGATTTATCTTGAAACCCTGTGTAGTAGTTTGTGGATCCTTTGTCAGTGTCAGCCATGTGGATGAGTCACGGCCATTGCTGGACCAATTTGTTCCCTGTGAAAGCCTGAGAGAATGTTTGCTCTCCATGTGACTCTCCTTAGGCACACTCTACAT
>NDGM011172896.1:0-11185 GCA_002564305.1 Octomys mimax | reverse complement strand
ATATACAAAATAGCATAGATATACAGCTACTTTCTCTTAGCTCAATGAGAAGAAAGTTTTGAACTAATATTGTTTAGACAAGATATCATGTCTGCATCCTGTATTAGGAATAACTACTACAAAGACAACAACATGCAATGTACTAATTATTGCAGCTGTCCTACTAATTTGTTTTGAAACTGTCTCATTGATACTTATTTCTCAATAAAATTATAAAAGAATAGTTCCTTAGGCTTTCTAAATGTAACATGAAATACCTCTTCAAGTAACACCAAGCAATTTTCTGATGGTGGTGCCAACTCTCAATGTATTTCAATTTCTGTTTTGTACCCCATCCCCATGAGCATGAATTAGTTTCAAAGAAGCTCCTTAAGGAGATATGAAACCTGACTGGCAAATATGTACTCCCTGCTAAGGAGAAGATTCTCCATAATGGGCTTTGCAATCAGGACATTTTTTGCTATAAGGAAGTCATCTCTACATTGTTCAGGGGCTAATTACTCCTAAGCCTTGAGAATCTTTTATTGGAAGAATCAAAAACTACAGAGGGAAATTTTAAAAATTCAGTGAACTTCAAGATATTCATTTTAATATAATTCCTACAATATAGCCTTAAGGAAACAAGGTGCAATTTCTTTTGAACAGATAAGACATTTTGGAGATAATTTTAGATTTACAGAAGACCATCAAACACAATATAAAGAATTCTCATATGACATGTAGTTAGATTTCTTTCTTCAAAATATCTTATGTAACCATGGACTTTTGAAAAATAAAAGTAAGACATTAATTTTAACACAGTATATTGAAGAAAGTACAAAACTTATTCAGATTTCATTAGTCTTCTCACTAAAATCTTTTGCTCATTCCATGATCCCATTGAAATTTTCATTTGTGGGTTGGCCAGATAGCTCAGCAGACTAAAGCATGTGTTTAGGCAGAACTCAGCAGCCAGTGTTCAATCCCCAGTGTACTGTGCAAACCCCACCCTCCAGGATGTGCTGAGATGGCTATTGAAACTGGGCTGGTGACCCTTGCCTGTAATCCCAGTGTTTGGGAGGCTGAAAACAGGAGTATCACTCTGAGTCTGATCTACACAACGAGAACCTACAGACCCTGTACTAAATACATAAAAGAAAAAGAAATTTCCATTTGCATTAATTTATAACTTCTCCTTAGTATCTTCTGGCCTGCGAGATTCCCCTTTTCTTTCTTTGTCTTTCACAATCTTGACAGTTTTGAATTATATCAAATACTTGTTTCATAGACTGTTTCTTAATTGGAGTCTGTTGGAAGTTGTTACAGAGTACCATGTATGCATTAGTCAGCTTTCTTCCTCTGTGGCAAAATACGTGAAAGAAATCAACTTGGCTCATGGTTTAAAAGGTTTCAGTCCATGGTCACTTGGCTCCACTGTGTTTGGGCCACTGTCAAAGTAAAATCTTATGGTGAAAGAGCATGGCATAGAAAAACTGCTCATGTCTTGGCAATCAGGAAGTGGCAGTGGGGGCAGGAAGAAAGGAGCCAAGGAGAAGAGATAGTCTTCTATGAAATGTCCTCAGTGACCTAATTTCACCAAGGAGGTCCTACCTCCAGATGTTCCTACCACTTCCTACTAAAGCTATGAACTCATCCACAGATTATCAGTTGATGACATCAGGGACCTCAAGATCTAATCACTTCCCTAAAGCCTCACTTATGTACATTGCTGCACTGGGGGACAAGACTTCAGTACATGAGTCTTTGAGGCACATTTCAGATCTAGACCATGCATTGCATATGCATTTAACACAATAATACTCTAGAAATGGTGTACCCTCCTCAGTGTATCACAGCTAGGGTACATGGTGTCCATAGCTATTATTGGTGATATTAACCTTGGTCACCTCCTGAGCTGGTGTCTGGGTTCCCCACTATCTACTTACAATTTTTTCATTTGTAATAACGGCACATGTTGGGAGTGATACTACTTAAGCCAATATTCTGTGTCTATCTAGGTTGTTACATATCATTTTAAAACACATCATTGAGTTTTTTCTAGGGTAATTATCACTGTACTTTTATAATTCACTATTAAGTACTTAATTTAGAATTTTTTATTATCATTTTTTCTTTGGGTCATTGGAATTTTTTGAGAATGAAGAATTGTTGCCTCTTCCCCATTTAAAGAAAGAGAATGGACAGAAACAGGATACATAATTAAAGTTAGTATGGCAGTATGGAAAGTTGATTGAATCTTCAGAACATGATGCCATGTCACCATCCCCTGACGTCCTACTCCAAAGATAAGCAAAACATGCTCTGGATATGGAAGGTTCTAAACATACAAGAAGGCGAGCACATCAAAGTGGAAATGATGTGAGGAGAGGCTGTTTCTGATGATACTCATTTGAAAGATACAGAACTGCTTGCCAGGGATAAAGAAATTTATAGGGTCAGAGATTATATAGGGTAGAAAAGGCTAATGATAGAGTTAAAATTTTAGACAAATATAGGTTGCTAACAAGTGTCCAAGCAAAAGTTGTCAGGGCTAGTGAAGAAATTCTAGAAGGAACATAGACTAAGAGCTCATGGGGATAAATACTGAATGTAGGAGAGTTTGAGTGACTGCAAAAAAGCCAGGCAAATGTGGTGTAGTCACAAGTAAAACGATGAGCTGGTATTATCAGAATTCTTCTCTCTGAAGTATCTGATAGGAAAAGCTTGGGCTTTTAGGCTGGCTGCAAGATCACTGTAGAAGAGCTCATGTCTTCAGCTTCCACACAAACACAGCCATGAACAAGAGGAAAACAGATGAGCATGGCAAGATTTGATTTGCAGTGGCCAAAACGGACCATGGGACTTTGGTACTGGGGATCAAATTCAGGACCTTATTCTTGCCAAGAAGGCACTTATGCCACTGTGCTATCTCCCTGGCCCTGTCAAATCTGAAATAAATGAAGTGAGTAGTGTCCTCAGAGCCAGCATACTATGTAGGCATTTTACCATTTATCCGTTGATGGGTCCTGTCTTAAATACCTCCGAAGGGGCAGAACATTAAAAAAATTACTAAAGTCACTTAAAACAAGGCACAGTGACATTGGAAATTATAGCTAATGAGGGATTCTTAATTTGTTTTCGATCTAGGTAGGGTGGTAAACATTACTTTGGAATTTAAACAAATTACTTATGCTTATAATACATTTCTCCAAGTTAGATACCTTATGCACTTATTTGAAAGTTAGATTTTAAAAGTATTTTATGTTCAGTTGCTTGAGATGGCTTCAAGCAAATTGAATGAAAGTCACTCTTATTACTAAATGGGCTCTTTACTTGGAATTTTATGATATGAGTAATTCGAACCGAGTTTTTCCTTTAAATTATTTCAGTAAGTTTAAGTAAAGTAAGTACTCACATTCTCTCCACCTTTGATTCATCTCTAGCCTGGTATTTTGTTTAATGTTCTCCTTAAACATTTTACCTTTGAAATATAAGCTCTTAGAACACAATGGTAGATAAGTAGAGGAGGATGAACCAGCCGAGAACTTGAAATAATTTCACTCTATGAGGGCATATATATATATATATATATATATATATCCTTTTGAGAGTGAGACATCAGTTCTATTTTCCTTGTACCCTCTGGGCTTTTCATGAAACTTTGTAATCCTTTCCTTATAACTTGAATCCCTGTGAAGATCATTTTGTGTATTTATTTTCAACTAGTATAGAACGTTTTAGAATTCTTTGATAATGATTTTTTTTTCTTTTTACATTGTTAACAGCCTTAGAAGTTACAAAGATGCAAAAAACATGCAACAGAGGTAAAATGCTTGATAATTCACAAAGGGATGAATAAGGACAGTAAAATAACTTTTAATATTTTCATTTTCCATAATGTTCTATGAGTGGTCTGAAAATTTAATTTCAATCCCTGCCACACTTTTTTAGTATTTATTTATTTATTTATTTATTTATTTATGTATGTATTTATGGCAGAACCAGGGATTGAACGCAGGCCCTTGCGCTTGCCAGGCAAGCGCTTATTCTACTGAGCCATCTCCCCAGCCTCCTGCCACACCTTTATAGATTTTATTTGAAGTAAAAGAACCAATTTTAGTACAATACCAAAAAGATTTTTTTTAACATTTTAAATTTCATTAGACTAAATATTGACATGATAACTATGTTCCAATTTACTATTTTGGAACACTACAGTTAAAATATTAAGCAAATTGTTTTTCAACTAAGAATTTTGTCAGCAATTTGCTTTTACATTATGAAAAAAGAGAATTTCACCAAAAATCAGTAAACAGGCTATAGAATCATTCTGGCTATTAAATTCATGCATTCCTTTGGGTCCAAATTAAGCAGGCCATATGCCAGATTTAGAGAGTGACCACAGCTCAACAAACCTTATGGTTCAGCAGATGTGGTTATAAGATATGGCTTCACTGAAAATTATTCACCACTAAGCAATTTAAGAACTGCACTCTGAGGTTTTGATTTAAAAGCTTCAAAATTTCTATAGAAAAGGAGTGGGTATACTATTATATTGGACTTGGGGTACAGAAATATTCAGCTGAAATAAGCCATTTACAGGGTTTTAAAAATTGCAATATTTTTACAAATATACAAGCCATGAATATATATGCAGTGTCCCTACTTCATTTTCTTTTTGTTGACTTTAACATACCCAGGGGCTTTCATTGATGCATATGTTAAAAGACCTTCATGAGTCAGTATTCACTTTGACAGATTAGCTCAACATTTGCAAAAATTGGTTGAAATGTGCTCTCTGATTAGTAAGATACTATGTGTACTTGAGTAAATGTAGGAATATTGAAATGTTCCAAGAATTTAGAGCAAATATAATAGGAATAGTCATTTTCTGGGATATAAATTTGAATACCATTGTCCATAATATACATTGAGACATTCCATAAAATCCTCAAATGTATGGGAACAAAGTACCTATCCATGCAGGAGAATAAGAGTGAAAGAGCTTTAGAAACACATTAGTCAACCTTATTCTTCAAAGTTTCAGTTTAATAAAGATTAAGTCAAACCAGCAGTACTTCTTTGATCTACATCAAAACTTCCCCCTCCAATTTCTTGGCGGGAAGAGGAAAGTGAATATCCAGATTGCTCTTCGTAAAAGAAGAAAAAATAAAACCCTGAAAAATGCTGACATACTTCCTCAATGGTTTTAGAACTTGTGGTTAAATTTATGAAACTTATTGAGTTACCACCTAACATTTCTATAAAGCAGATTGGCTGATAAAATTAAGATGACCAGAAGTTGCAAAGGAAGTCTGTAAGATAGGGCAGGATTACATTATCAAGTGTGTAGTAGAGGCTGGTTCACTACCTAGGCAATAATTCTTACACAGTTCATGGAACCTCTTGGGCTGTTCCAATTTCACATTCACATGAAATAGTCACTGGATGTATTAATTAGTATTTTTGGCTGCTCAGCCACAACAAAGTTTATTTACAAATTTCCAGCTAATTTGTAAATGTCCTTCAAAATGATCATATAAAATCTCATTGCACTAAATCATAAAGATAGATGAATAAAGACCAGGAGGAAGAAAAGTCCCATTATCTTGCCTCAGAAATTATATGTGTTCACTCACTGAGAGTGTATGCTCTGTGAGGGGAGGACAGTAAGTATCCTTTATGGTGTCATCAGTATTGGTGTGGTTGTTTGAACATAATTCAGAAACTCAATTAACTCAAATTCAGTTTGATTGATTTTATCTGGTATTATCAACCTTTGGGCAATGTGCTTATTATTATTATCAATTAAAATTCACACTGGTTTTCCCATGTAGGCAATACTATTCTCTTAAATTCTCAAAGTTTTATAGAAAGAGAGCAAAAGAATTGGGATCAGAACCCAAGGTTTCTTACTCCAACTTGTACTATCACTACCATCAGCAGATTGAAGAGGTATTCAGTGGACACTAGTAGTTTCAAAATCTTTATCATCCATAAAAATAAAGCATCACGTTTGAGTTTTCTCTTTTTTACTCAAGTAGCATGTGTAGAAATCCTTTCTTAACCACAGAGAGTTTTGAAATTCATTACATCTTTCAATTTAGAACGAACAGAAGTCTTCAGTTAGTTATTTAGAGCAAAGGCCTTCCAATCTCTATTGCAATATTTTCCTAATCAAGTCCCTGGAACATAGGCACTGAACTTTGAGCCTCAAGTTGATTTCCAGTTTGAAATTGTTTTCGTTCACTGAATGGGAACACTTGTTTTTTTTTTATTGCAAAGTTGTTTACAAAGCTGAGCTGCTGGAATACATTTCTTTTAATGAACAAAAGAGTGATGGGGTATTTAGCTGGAAGGAGTCCATAGAATTTCATGTGACTAGTAGAGAATGTGACATTGGAAGTTTTAAGTTCTAATGTAGGTTGATTAATCCAAACTGGAGGAAGATGCAGGTGAAATTCTTTTAAAGAAAGAACAATAACTGAGGAAAGGAAGCTTCATAATCTCTTTAAACTAAAGAGTTCATTCTCATCACAAATAATATGTTTTACTGGAAACACTAATGAATCAAAAGCCTTGGTACATGCCAGGTATTAAGATACAAATTTCAGTCAGGTTGATTCTTACCCATGGAGGTAATCAATAATTTTATATTTTCATAGAAAGCATCCAATAACTGCTATTGTTAAAGGTAATTGATAGACATATGGGCAAATTATATGCACAATCACTAAAATTTGAACAATAAAGTCAGCATATTAGGCCAAGACCAATTACATATGAGTCATATTAAAGAGAAAACCTTACTGTTGCTTGACATGTAGAAATATACATCTCAAGCAATGTTCCTTTCTTATTGGGGACCATCAGTCTTTCTGCCTAAATTGAAATACAGCTCACAAATCATATGACTAACCTACTTTAAACAGAACAATTCAGTGGTTTTCAATATGCTAATGGAGTTGTTTAACCTTCACAACTATCTAATTCCAGAACACTAATCTACTTTCATCATTCCAATAAGAAATTTTGTACTCTTTAAGTAGTTACATGTCATCCTCCTTACTCCAGACCCTGGCAACCATTAATCCATTTTCTATTGTGTAGATTTGCCTATTCAGGGAATTTCACATAAATGGACATATATATGTACTGTTTTGGGAGAAACTCATTTTTCCTTGGGATTCATTTATTTGGTAGCATGAATCACTGCCACATTCCTTCTTATAGGCAAGTAATATTCAGTGTGCTTATGAGCCACATTTTGTCCACATATTTATTTGATTTGGGCTGTTAACAGAGAGTGTGGGCTGTTTCCGTCTTTTGGTTTTTATAAACAATGCTGCTGTGCACATTTATGTGTAAGTTGTTTTGCATGAGCATGTTTCTTTGATATGGTCCATTTAGAAGAAAAAGAAAACCAAGACCAAGTTATCTACCACAGTGCCAAAGAGAGAAAATGGTTTATTGAAGAAAAAGTCAGTTGTCATTCTAGTATTTATTCAGTATTCTAAAGATTAGTCACAATATCTCTTGCTAAAGAACATATTATAGGCTCCAAATGAGATGTGGCGAAGTAGAACTTCCTGGGAAAGGGTCTAAAGAGTCTGAACATCTCTATCCTGAACACACTTCCTACATGTTTCTCATTCTCATGTTTAGGAGACACTGATGTCATGGCTTGTAACTAGATGTCCCCCTAAAGCTTCATGCACTTATAAGCAGAACTTTATACAAGTGGCTTGATCTAAAGGGTGTGAACATGGATTAAGAGTGTGTGAGAACTAATTTTTTTCACTGATTGGCTTAGCATAATTCTGGGTGTGAAAAATGGGAAAGTCCACCCTGAGGGTGGATGGCACCAACCAATAAGATTGTAGCCTGAATGGAGTTTAAGGGAAAGGGAGACTTGTTACTGCTCCTTTGCTACCTCCTACCTCCCCTTCCATGGACTGCTTTTCCTCTGCAATACCCTTCTGTCATGCCACCCTGCTTCAGAGCCTGCCAACTATGGACTGAAACCTCCACAAACTGAGCTAAAATAAACCTTTCCTCTTTTAACCTATAGGTACTTGGTATTTTACCCCAGCAACGATGAAAGTAACTGAGACCTAGTTTGGTCCTTGCCATTCAAAGCAGATTTATGAGAATCTGCATCTTAACTTCACCTCCTAGAAGTATATTAGAAATGTAGCCTTAGATTCTGCCCCAAACCTGATGAAGTAGAAGTTCATTTCAAGAAAGTTCTGCTGTGATTGGGAAGTATATTACCTAGAATAAAGTTTTCCTAGTGCAAGTATTTCTGAGTCCTTTTGTATTCTTAGTCCTATTAGTCCTAGGTTCACATCAGAATCGCCTAGCATGCTTTGAATAAATAAGTATGATCACTACATCCCAATCAGATGATTTAAACCAAAATCTCTCAGGAGTTACAGTCTGGGCATCAGTATTTCATTTGATTATGTTAGTTCCCAAGTGAGTTTAATGTAGGGTCAACTTTGAAATCCCTATATAGCGATTTCTCTATGATAAGGATACAACACGAGGCCAAGAAAAATACTGCCTTGAAATTCGCCTATTCACTCTACAATACATTCATAAATTTGTACTACTAATCCATTAGCCCTACAATTTCAAAACAGGAATAAATAAAAGAATTAGGCCAGCAAGATAGCTCAGCAGACTAAGTACCTGCTTAGACAAGTGCAGGGACCAGACTTCAATCCCTGGCACCAATTGCTTTGCAGGCTCCACCTCCAGGTATGCTGAGCTGGACACCAAGATGGAGTATAGAGGTGCACTTCTGTAATTCTAGAGCTGGGGAGGCTGAAAACAGGAGGATCACTAGGAGTCTGAGCTGTGTAGTGAGACCCTGTATTAAATACATATGAAAAAAAGAGAAAATATTTGCTCAAGGGAGAAGGGGAAGTAGTAAAGGAGTCAAGAAGATAGGAAGAAATGGAGAGTACGTAAAGAAGGAAGGAAGAAAGGCTCTATGATTTGAATATGATCGTATCCCTAGGTGTTCATGTATTGATATTTAAACTTCACTGTGAAGTACTGAGAAGGTAGAATCTCAATCAGGTTCTGTTATTTAAAGATGGGACCTTGGGACATGAATAGAATTATACATGGTCACAGGGTTGATCCACCATGATTCAAAACGGATGGCTTTATAAGAAGAGTGAGAGAAATGAAAAGAGAGACACTCTACTCATCTTGTCATGTAATTCTCAGTGCTGCCTTGTGAGTCTTCCAGCAGGAAGGCCATCACTAGATGTGACCTTTTGACCTTGATCCACAGTAAAAATAAACTTCTTTTCCTTTTAAGTCATCCAGCTTCAAGTATTTCATTAAAATAACAGATTATGAACTAGCACAAAAGTATAAGAAAAAACATTGTGCAACACAAGACCACTATAATTTGTATCAATTGAAATACAATTCAGGAGCAAACTGAAAATTTCCGTGTTCATTTAAAAAAATTGAAAACTCATTTGCAGACAGGGAAATTCCTTTTCTTGTGTATTGTTCTCAATTGTTGACAACTGTATGTACTTATTTAACCAGCACAATCAAGACACTACAAGTTCATCACCCTCGAAAAACTGACATGTTGAGGCTCTGTAGTGAATCCTTCAACCTAGTAAAAGACAATCATGGATCTCTTTTCTGAGGTCAGATCATGACTGTTTTTGTGCAAATATAAATTTTAATTATCCCAGGCAAGTATTTAGAAGTGGCATCATTGTTCTGTATTATAATTCTATGTTTAAATTTATAAGAAACTGTGAAACCTTTTCAAAGAGGGCCCACTATTCTGCATTCTGATCAGAGTTCCAGTTGCTTTGCATACTGGTGAGCATTTAAATATTCATATTGTTTTCTTTTGTCTTTAGCCATTCTGTATAGTTGTATTTTATTGTGGTTTACTTGTGTTCCTAAACCATCTTATGTTGCTTTTTTTTAGCTTTGTTGTTTAATCTAGCAATAACCTCTCTCACTACTCTTTTTATATATTTACCAATCTCTATAAAACTTGTGGAGAAATATAAAACATAGGAAAATAAATTGGTGTGAGCTGATAAACAAGATTTAATAACTCAATATTTGTTAATTTGTTTCATCAATCATTACATCAATTTTGGGTTTTTAAAATGAAATCCCTTAAAGCAAATATCAGTTCGAGGGTGTAGGTCAGTGGTAGAGCACTTGTCCTACATGTACAAATACTTGGGTTCCATCCTAAGCACTGCAAAATGAGAGAGAGAGAGAGAGAGAGAGAGAGAGAGAGAGAGAGAGAGAGAGAGAGATTTTATTTCAATTTTGGTAATAAATTTTTAAACATGAATTCCTTTGAAATTTATAAATACAATACAATTGCACATAACAGAAATTCCCAATATTCTCTAATATAGAAGCTCTGAATATCTCCAGTTGAATTGAAAATATTTTTCTAAAAAGTTTTCCTTGCTTAAATTAAAGCTGTTCATGACATGAAATAGAAGATAAAGAGTCTGAGGTTCTACTTTCCTCAATTGATTGTGGTTCCACTCAATTTTTAGAAATAGTTTGAAGTTAGTTCATATTTTCTTCAAGTTATGGTTTTATCTATTCCAAATTATAGTTTTATTATATAACAGCAGTGGGAGATTATAAGGAAGATATTAGAAAGACTGAGTTGGCGTATCATCTAACCCACAGATCAAAACACATAAAAGATTCCTGTTAATATCAGATACTTCAGCCAACTGGTGCTGTTGGTAGGGAATGCATGGCTAACACTAGCCCAGGGTAGCAAGTAGAGGACAAATACAGAGGTGGGGGCATTGTAAAGGAATTTTTTGGGCAACCAGTCAGATAGACTGGCCTCGTTCACTTGACATTATTCCCCACAATGATTGGCAGTCATCAGATCTGAATACAAATGTAAAATGCATAACATACACTGTCCAGCGTGGTGTGTGTGTGTGTCTGTGTGTGTGTGTGTGTGTGTGTGTGTGTGTATTGCACTAGGGACTTCATACATTTTGTGTATGTCAGATTTTTCTTTCACTTTAGTTAGTAAGTAGACATGATTTTGTTTCGAATTGACTTGCATTTTGTTCATTTATTAAAATGTATTTAGTACAGGCTCTATAGGGTCTCACTACACAGATCAGACTTGTAGTGATCCTCTTGTTTTCAGCCTCCCAAGTGCTGG
>NDGM011172890.1:0-13750 GCA_002564305.1 Octomys mimax | reverse complement strand
AAAAAAATAAATAAAATAAATAAATAAATATACTGGAGGATAAAACACTTTGAACCTTTCAGAAAGTTAGCAGTAAATTAAGAAATATGTCCTAGAATGGAATTTATATTATTTCAAAAATTACATAGAAATAGAAAATAAAAGTAAAAATGAGTAAAAAATTAATAGTAACATATAATCTCTATGATCTAAAGGAATACTAAAGAGGAAAAATTTCAATATAATGTTATTTTAACACTGGGCAGAGATCCTGGATATACCTGTATGTTGTATCCTTTACGGGCATCTTATTGCATCTAACCCATTTATCTGTATCTGGATCTAATCTTTCAACCCAGTATCCAGTGATGGGGCTGCCTCCGTCGTCATCTGGCTCACACCACGTGAGAGTCACCGCATCTTTAGTGATGTCAGAAGGTTCTAGGCGAGTTGGGGGTCCAGGTGGATCTACAGAAAGGATAATGGTTAGCAGTATTCCTATCCTATACATAAATATGGCGTGTAAATGCAAGTTGGACACAAACATGTTTTATGTCTTTCAGTCAGCTGGATCAGAAACTTACCAAATGGATATTTGGCTACTATTGGAGCAGCTTGAACTGGCTCCCCAACCCCGTACATGTTTTCTGCAGCAACTCGGAAGATGTACTCTTTATTGGGTGTCAATTTGGTTGCCTTGAAGTTTGTATCCTTGACTGTCGACGATAGCTTATGCCACACTTCACTGTCAGTTGCTCGCCTCTCCACAACGTAGTTTGTGACCTTGGACCCACCATCATCTCGTGGTGGGTTCCATGTCAGAAGACAGGACTCACTGGTTATGTCTGTGATGTCAAAAGCAGCTGGGGGTCCAGGTTTATCTGTGGATGTAGAAAAAAGTATTTAACCATGGTATATTCAAGAAAACTGAAAAGTGTTTGATGCTTTTTAAAACTAGAGCCTCTCTTACCTAAGACATTGACTTCCACCACAGCAGTGGCCCGGCCACAGACATTCACAGCCTCAATGATGTAGGTGCCCGTGTCACTTCTCTTACTATCCATGATCGTCACTGTGGATTTCTTAGGGACATTTTCAATAGTGATTCTGTTATCTTGCTTCAGGACCAGATCAGCTTTTGTCCAAGTTATTTTAGGTTCAGGTTTTCCAGTTACAGTAGCAGGAAGTTCAATCTTTGTTCCAGCTTTTACAGTCAGACCGGCAAGGAGCTTCACATCAAGGAAAATTTCTGGGGCCTCTGAATTGAAAAAGATTATGTATATTGTTAGCAACTTCAAACAGAATGAAACTCCGAGGCCTATGGACGTGATAATAATAACAAGTAAATACCCTGTGTGTCCACAGCCTGGATTTCTTCTGTGGGTCTGCATGGCTTGCTAGCACCCATCCTATTCAATGCCTTCACGCGGTAGGCATACCATTGGCCCTCGTCAAGGCCTGTCACTTCCATTCTGTCAGAAAAAAAAAAAAAAATGAGCATCTTACTATTAGGTAGATAACCCATTTCACTGTATAGTTGTAAAAACCTTTCCAAAATTCATACTACTGTTATAATACTGGCTTTTAAATAAAATCTAGATTGCTTCAATAGTGTAACCAAAGCTTTTAAAATGACACAGGTACATTAAGAGAATTTTTAGTGAAGGATAGTTTCATTTTGCCTTTCTCCAGGGAAACTCATGTTAATGAGTAGAGCTGAACATTACTCTTGTGATCAACAATTTAAAAACCTACTTTGTTTCTGCAACAGGTTCTCCACAGGCGACCCATCTGTCAGAACCACGTGGACATTTCTCTACTAAATATCCTTTGATGCGCGAACCACCATCATTTTTAGGTGGGTCCCATGTTAGGAAGATGCTTTTAGCTGTCCGATCTCTCCATTTAAGATTCTCTGGTGGATCAGGTACAGCTGTAATATTTTAAAGAGAAAGTCAGTCTTATAAGATACCTCTGAGCTTATCTCCATATGGCCAACTCCTCCCTTTCCCAATAATGTCAACTTTAGGTCAAAAATTTAAAAACAAGGAACGTGAGGCTGGGTAATAAAGTCTCATAGAGGTACTTACTTGCAGGAGTTGACATATTTACAGGTTCATCAATATATGCAGGTTCTCCAGGGCCACACTTGTTACGAGCACAGACTTTAAATAAATATTCTTTTCCTTGAACAAGATCTGGAACTGTGAATTCTAGATCAGTCCCCAAATCCATAACCTAGGACAGAGAAATACAGTTAATTAGGTGTTTACCCCAAACCATTTCCTTACATCAAAAGACTTTTCTTATGAATGGCAACACAAATGGAAGTTGTTTTGAATGTTAGGGATTAGTTTTATAATAATTTTGTATCAGGAAAAAATTGCAACTAGGGCATATACTAACATCAGACCTTTGATACAAGGAGAAGCTGTTTCATAGTTTGTATACATTAAAATAAAGTGTAGATTCTTTTGATCAGCTTAGTTATTAGAACTATGATTTTAAAATAGGGTAAAGAGGGCTAGGGAGATGGCTGGTGGACGAAGCACCTGCCTGGTAAGAGCAAGGACCCGGTTTGATCCCTGGTACTGCATGCTGTGCTGGTCCTAGAATGCCAGGCACACCATGCCAGCCACCAAAACTGGGTGTGGTGGCACACACCTGTAATCACAGTGCTGGGGAGACTGAGACAGGAGGATCACTATGAGTCTGAGCTGCAAAATAAGACCCTGTACTAAATAAATAAATAGATGATTTTTAAAAATTAAAAAAACAGTAAAGAATAGTAACTGACATTAATATAGGAGGAGAAAAATGGCAGACTAAGCCAATACAGGCAATCCAGTAGAATTAGAAAAAAAATGGAATGACCATGATAATAAATATTTTCCTTAGAATGGTTTAAAGGTTAATGGGTATCACTAAACAACTTTTTAAAAATACCCCTAGCCAAAAACTCAAGGCTCACAAAATGAGCTAATTATACTAAGCCTTGGTTGAACCATCTCAGGAAACATCAGTATATTTTTAAAATCAATGTTTGGTATTTTTCTAGTGAGGTAAAGGCAAAAAGACATAGCACATATATTTTTGTGTGGCAACCCATCCTGCGGGGATTTCCTCCAGTTTTTTCTGGAGTTGATGTGTCGCTGCTCAAAACTCACTTTAGTCCACGTTTTCCGGTTGACTTCTCGCTTTTCAACGACATAGCCAGTCAGTGGACTTCCTCCATCATCATCTGGTGGTTCCCATGTTAAATGTACTGAATCCTTGGTTATGTCACTAAATTTCAATTCTTTGGGTGCACTTGGGCGAGCTAAAATAAAAACAAAATTCAGTAAAAATATCATTGATGATTTAAGCCAATATTTGCTAATATTGCTAAGTCATATTAGGTAACAAGAATTTGATCCCTCACCAATTACATTGACATTGATTTCCCCAGAAATTGATTTCACACGATTTTCTAATGTCAGTGTATAAATGCCCTTGTCTGGACGTTCACTTGGAGAAATGACAAGTTCGGCATAGGCTGATAAGGTCTTCATAGTCACACGGTCTCCTGCTTCTAGAACATTCTCTCCAAAAGACCAGGTTGCTGTTGGCCTTGGATAGCCTGTACTTGGAACCAGGATCTTGATAGGATTTGGAACTATAACTTCGAGACCATCTTTAAAAGCACTTAAATCCATTGTTGGTTCAACTATTAAAAGATAAAGAAAGAAAATGAGTTCCCAGTACCATACTTCAATTGCTGATACCCCAATGTAGCAAAGGGCTAGCTCCAAACATAAAAATAAAACATCCATTTACCAGATGCATCATCAGCAGTTAGAGGACCAAGAATTTCAGATGGATCTGAGACACCAGCAGCATTTTCTGCAGATACTCTATATAAATAGTTATTTCCTTTTTTCAATCCAGTGACCTAAAATTGTAAGTATTTGTTAGAAACATATCCATTGAATTCTGTGATCATATATTGAATACCTTTTGCGATGCAAATTGCTTACCTTGTAAGTCAGTTCAGGGACAGGTTTCATATTACAACGAATCCAATTATCTTTTCCTTCTTCACACCGCTCTATTATATAGCCCAGTATTGGGCTTCCTCCATCTTTCAGAGGAGGTTCCCATGTGAGCTGAACGGACGACTGAGTCTGATCTGAGGAACTCAGGTTCACAGGAGGGCTTGGTCTCTCTGGAATGGAAGAAAGAGTTGGAACATACCACTTAACTTTGTGATGATCTATTAAGACATGATGTTACCATTCTATTACTTTCATTAAAATAACAGGCTTCCTAACCTCACTGAATAAAAGTAGGCAAGTCTGAGATTGTACAACTTTGTTCAAATGTTCTGGTATTCTACCTTTTATTAACTCTAATTTGAATGATTTTAATTGATAGGCCTAATTTCTTGATTTCATACAATATTTCTTTTTTCTTTTTGATGGGCTTACCAATTGGATCAGCGACTTTGACAAAAGGTGTAGCTGCACTTGGTTTTCCAATTCCAATTCGGTTTTGGGCTCTGACACGGAAACTGTACTCCTGTCCCTCCACCACATCAGTGACAGTTGCAGATAGGTCTTCAGCTCTTACAGTCATTGCAGTGTCCCACCTGATAGAAGTCTTGTCTCTTAATTCAATGATGTAGTTTGTGATTTCTGCACCTCCATCGTACTCTGGTGGTTCCCATGTCAGCGAGACACCAAATCTATTTACATCAGTGATGGTTACATTCAAAGGAGGGCCTGGAACATCTGGTTTTCATGAAAAAAGAAGCAAACGTGAATTTAGGTTATAGTGCACATGAAAGCAAAGATAAACTAGCTCACAATTACTTAAACGTTCTTACCATATTTACTCCTGGCCTCTACTGGACTGTCAGTTTCTACTGGTTCACCAGTGCCAACTCTGTTTCTTGCACTCACTCGGAATAGGTATTCAACTCCTCCTTTTTGTAGGCCAGTGACAGTGAACTCACAGCTGTCTGCACGGTCCGTGGCTAGAACCCAGGTCTTCCTCTTGATGTCACGTCTTTCAACAACGTAACCTATGATTTTACTTCCACCATCAGTTAGTGGCTCTTCCCAAGCAAGGCTTACTTCACCATCAAATGTTTCTGTCACTTCTAAGTTACGCACTGGGCCAGGCACATCTGAAATTCACATATGAAATAATCTAAATATCACCTTATCCTTTTGACTTGTGCTGAGCCAATCAAGGCAGAGTGATTCAAAAACTTACCAATAACTTGTAAATTGATAAATGCTTCTGCCTTTCCATGTTTATTCTGAAGCACGATTTTATACCTTCCCCTGTCTCCTTTCTTGGCTTCTGAAATTCTGAAAGAAGTTTGTTCAGCTGTTGTATCCACAGTTTTTGAAGATAAAGCTTCATTTTCTTTAAACCACTCAGCTTCTGCTTTAGGGTAGGCATCGTACGGCACCACCATTGTGAGAGGCTGGCCAGCATCCACCACAAGGTCTTGATCAGCAGTCTTGATCTTGGGTGCAGCTAAAAAACAGCACACGAATGCATTTAAGCATTTTTACTGTGCATTTATCAGCAAATATTTTGGTAGTACAGCAGTGGAAGTAAGTCATAGTACTTTTATAGCAGAGAATGCTTAACTGTCTAAGTATATTTCCCCTAAATTATCAGACTCTGGAGAATAGGGAGTTAAGATGGTATAAAATCATAATGGTATAAAATCATTCTTCACCAAAAGTAACAAGAAGGGACTTAGAATGGTGTGTAATGTGTTTTTCTTTGATAGAGTAAGCAGTGTGTATTTAGTTCAAGACAAATCAAGCCAACTTTTTCTTATGCACAAGTGATAAGCTAATGACATTTTAATAACAATAACCAATGTCTTAGGTCAGGATGATACAGATCTAAAAGGTTCCCAGGAATTGGAAAGAAGAGTGTCAGACTATTTTTAGGTCTGAGAATATGCTCAGGGTAATAGATTAAGGAATCAGGAATAGCCACCATGTGCCAGGAATTGCCCAAGACTGTGGGATTAAAGATGAATGCCATCAATTTCCTCTAACTTAAAACATTTACCCTGTAGTAAGAGAAATCAGAGTAGCTAACATGTGGACAGGACTTATATAGAGATGAGACTCTCACAGGATTATTTCACTATGTAACCATCCAATATGAGAACTCTGAATCAGTGGCAGTGAACCTATGGCACCCGTGCTGCAGTGGGCACACAGAGCCTGCCCTGCTGGCGCATGCATCAGGTCATCCCAGTGTCACCTGAGCAGCTGAGCAGCAGATGCTCCCTCAGGTTTAATCGCAGTGTTGGCACTGTGCGATAGGTGAGTTCTGGGTTGTAGTTTGGACAGCCAGTCTCTAAAAGGCTTGTCGTCACTTCTCTATATCACCTGTGATATGGCGGAGAGATTGTAAAATAAAGAAAAGGACTTACATGCCAGCTCAAGCTTAGCTCTGGCTTCTTTGTCTTTGGCAATAAATCTATATTCGCCCTGGTCACGGGGCTTAATATCACAGATCTGGAGCCTGTGTATCTTCCCTTCACTCATCATCTGGTGCTTGTCACCCTGGACAACAATCATGTTATTTTTTAGCCACTGGACTTCCACTTTGTCTTTGTTGAGCTCAGCTAAGAAGACAACATCAGCACCAGGGGCTTCGAGAATATCCTGAGGAGGCCTGATGATCTCCACAGGGATTTCTGGAAAGCAAATGTTAAATAGAAATAGGTTTGTATTTTGATTAATAGTATTTTTAAAAATTCATTGCTAATATTAGGGTTACGCTTTTGCTTAATCTGTACCTTCCACAAAAAGTCTAGCTCGAGACTTTCTGTCTTCTACCCCACAAGCATATTCACACTCATCATCCAGCCTGCAGTCTTTTATGATGAGTCTGTGTATACTTCCATCTTTTTCAAATTTGTATCTAAGGAGAGATTGAATTATGGGTTAGCAGACATAGTGATCCTTAGGTTATTAGTGTATGCATAGCTACAGAAGTAGAGAATAAGAAATTCTTTGCATACTTTTTGCCTTCCTTGATTTCTCTCCCATTTCTGTACCATTTTACATTTGCTTTTTCTCTGGAGAGCTGGCAGGAGAAGACAGCATCATCGAACTCGGTGACTGTCTGGTCTTCCAAGTGTTCCACAAATTCTGTTGGGGCTTCTATTATAAGAAGCTCAGCCACAGATTTATCTTGTCCGGCAGTGACAACATATTCACCTTCATCTGGGAAGCCACAGTCTTTAATGGTTAGAGAGTGCTTGTACTTATCAATTCGGTATGATACCCGGTTGTCCAAAGGCACTTCTTCTCCATTTTTGGTCCACTTCAGTGTCACATTGAGACGATTCACCTTGCACCAGAATGTGACAGATTTCTTCTCCATTGTTTCAATATCCTTAAGAGGTTCGATAATCCTTAGATCTTCCTCTGTTGTGAAGAATAAGAACAGCGTTGACCCTGTTCTCATAGAAACTAATGGGAAAATTTTCTAGGACTATGTAAGTTACTTACCTTCTACAATTAGGTTGGCTGCACTTTTAACATTTTCACCTCTGTGGTTGGTCAGAGACACATTATAGTTGGCTTGGTCATCTAATCGTGCATCTCTAATTCTGAGGGTGTAGACCAGGTCTTTTTGGAGAATAATGTATTTTGCACTGTCAAATATGGCTTCTTCATTTCTGAACCACTTGGCTTTAGCACCTTCAGTATTGACTTCACAGTTGAAGACAACTTCTTGTTGCTCCTTCACACGGGTGTCTTTAAGAGGAACTATGATCCTGAGTTTTTCTGAAAACAACAAATGAGACTTTATGGTATGAAGAAGGACCAAGGAATGCAACTAAGCATAAACAAACATAAAAGACTAGAACAAACTTACCAATCACTGTCAAGTGAGCGGCTGCTCTGGCAGCTCCAACCATGACAACATAAGTGCCCATATCTTGTAATGTGGCATCTTTTACCACTAGGACCCTCTTTTTGCCATCAGCGATAACATCATATTTATCTCCAGCTTCCAATGTGTTATCATCTCTCTTCCACTGGACTTCGAAGCTTTCCTTTGATATAGTGCAGACAAACTCAGCCTTTTCTCCTTCAAGAATTTCAAGGTTCTGAGGCTTAGAGATGAATTCAGCAGCAAGTTCTAGAAAGACAAAAGTTGCATGATACTGAAAACCTGTGCCTTTAAACCTGAAATGTAAGAAGTATGAATTGTTAAAAATAAAACTCTATCCTTTGGAATTATCATACCATGTACTTTAACTTTGCCATCAGTTCGAGAACTTGGGAGTCGGCAGTTGTAGCTGCCAGCATCCTCAAGATGAGCGTTCTGAATGACCAGTATTCTCTTCCTTCCATCTGCAAGTATTTCAAATCTCCCCGTTTCAATGATCTCATCATCTCCTTTGTACCAGATCACTTCTGCTCCAGGTTTAGAAACTTCACAAACCAGTTTGATTGTGTCTGTCTCACTAACTTCAATGTTGGCAAGATTTTTTGTAAAGACAGCTTCTTCTTCTACGAGGAGAGCAAAAAAGAGGTTGCATGAAAGTGGTAATTAATTTTTTTTCTAACACTCACAGTTCAGCAAAGGAGAACCTCTCACTTACCTAGGACTGTCAGCATGCCGGAGGTTCTTGCTGTCCTCACTTCACAGGAATATTCTGCTTCATCAGCCAGTAAACACTTGTTGATGACAAGAATGCGCACTGCTCCCTTCGATATGATGTCATATTTTTTGCCTTTTTTGATTTCAGCACCATCTTTGAACCACTGAACCTGTATTTAACACCATAGATTTCTCGATCAGTTTTCACATTGCTCTTTCACTTGAGTTTATTTAAGAGGAATTATGATTCTGAGTTTTTCTTAAAGCAACCAATAGCACTTTATAATAGACCGAAGTGGCAAATATAAATATGCCTAAATTCAGAAAACGATGTTATCAGTTACTGTAAAGTGAGCTGCTGTGATGCTATTACCAGCTATTTAAAAAGTGGGATCATAAAAGTTTAGAGCCAAAGAGGGCCTTAGATATCATGCAGACCAACTCCTTTGTGTGTAAACTGAGAAGTGAAACCTGGCCACGATAGTGCAATAGCAATCAGAAGTGTCGGCTTGAGACATGAAAGTGCAAATGTTTTGATAGTTTTTGACCTAAAAACAGTATTTCAGCATATTCAATTTAATATATAAATCTCTAGATTGTGAGCCCCATGCTTTTCAACTATGGCAAATAAATAACACTTAAAGAGAACTAATAATATATTTCATATTGAAATAATCTTTAAAAGTAAAATGGTGATCAGAGATATGATTGACTAATCTTTTCCCTCCTTCTTTCCTTCCTTCCTTCTGTCCTTCCTTCCTTCTGTCCTTCCTTCCTTTATTCCATTTTCCTCCCATTTTGGCTGGACTATAAGTAAACGCAAAGTCATTTGACAATACATAATAAGAAGTGTACAATCACAGACCTTAGCATTTTCTCGAGAAATTTCACACTCAAACCGAGCCATTTCTTTTTCTTTAACTTGAAGATCAGTGAGTGGTCTTAGGAATTCCACATGAGGAGCTGTAAGAAAATGTCGTCAGAATTAAAAATGAGGTTTTTAGAAATGTATTCTGACATTACTGTGACACACATTAAGAAAAAGGGAGTCTTTGGTAGGGACTTTCCAACAGTTATAAGTGAGTTGAAACCACTTGGAGCTACCAGTCAGAAATAATATTTTGCTTTCTATATAATCTCAGCAGTTTAGATAAAATTGTTGGCATACTATATGTCCATCTTAGTTCTTTTGAGTGATAAATAAAAGAAAATCTTTATTGATATTGCCAGAGTTGAAAGACATTGTTTGTCAAAATAGACACCAGCAGAAAGGAACAGGATCTTATTGAAGGCAACCAGCATAGTCTTTGAGAAATTAGTAGAACCAAATGCAAATACAGCTTAAAGCACTTCCTCACTTGTGTGTGACTAAGAGTCACGAGTGTAGTGGAAATCACAAGCATCCAGCTTTTTTTTTTTTTTAATTCAGTTTCAAAGATGTTACATCCAATGCAGGCATAGCAGCTATTAGTATGATAATGAGTTATATATGGAAGGGTGATTCAGGATTTTATATCTCTTGTTTCAGTTTTCTTCAGAATTCATTCAGCCCACTAGGTATGATTAAGGAGCTTCCTGCTTGCCCTTTCTTCCTTCAGAGCTCCTTGGGAGTCCTTTCCGAGATGGCCCTTCTTGATTAGCAATGAACATTGACTAATGGGCTTGAAGCTACACCTTGCGGTTTGGCCTAATTGGAGCAGAGGTAGATGACAAAGGGAAGAAGGAGACCCAAGAAGCTACTCTGACTTAAGCTAGAGAGAGCAAGCACCAAATGGAAAGAATAACACAGTACAAGATGAAGCACAGTGGAAGCCACTAGGTTGTAGCTGTTGACAGATGGCAAATGACTAAACAATACTGCACAAAAGTATGCACTGAAAAATGGAATCGTTGAATAAAGGAATGGATGAAACAAATGAACTAGTCTGTGGTGTTTTGAAAAAGACTTTTTCTTTTTCCTTCAGGGAAGATGTAATGCTAAAAGCCACTGGAGTTCTTCCTTCAAAGAATGCAGGACCCAAGAATCCAGGCCTTGTTCCATCTTCTCATTCACTTATTCTTGGAGGTTGATTAGGTGAATAGCTTTCTCTTATCACAGTAGTTCATAGTATATTTCTGTTCACACTGAAATTGCATGCTCGTTTTCTAGTTTTTCCTAGGCTTAATTCTCCTTCCTGATGGAAATCACTTTCACTTTCTCTTTTCAAATCAGGACTCTGCATTTATTCTTTATTCAATGTGACCTCAACAATAGAATGTTCCTAGAATAGGCTAATAGGCTTTTCTCAGTCCTTAGAGAATGGAGACATAGCAAAAACTACTTGATGTCTTTATTAGACTAGACGCAGCATGAAGTTTTTGTTTTTGCTTTTTTTTTTTTTTGCAGAACCAGGGATTGAACTCAGGCCCTTGTGCTTGCCAGGCAAGCGCTTATTCTACTGAGCCATCTCCCCGGCCCTCAACATGAAGATTTTTTAAGAAAAAAAATATTTAAAGCATCAGGTCAGTATCCATACTGTAAGTTGCCAAGAAACGTGATTAGGCCAAGAAGAACATGCAATAAGTTTTGCTTTGTTCTTTTTTGTAGTCACAAAGAGTTGTATATGAAAAGTCTTATGTAAGAATACTTACGCACAACATTCAGGTTACAGGAAGTCTTAAAATCCTTAGCATCACAGGTATATGTTTTGATATCCTCTGGGGTACAGTTGTGTATAATAAGTTTTCTGACCCTGCCATCAGCGACAATTTCATACTTCTTGCTTTTGAGGATTTCTGTCCCATTTTTGAACCATTTCACCTTAGCATTTTCTCTGGACACTTCACACTCCAGTACTGCAGTGGCTTCCTCTTCGACCGTCTGGTCCTCAAGAGGCTTAGTGAATTCAACTGGGGGTTCTGAAAGAATCACACTCATTAGCTTTTCTCTTTCTTTTCGCCAAGAGTTTCAGTACCTTCTCAACTTTCCTGTGGCATCTCCAGGATTTTTTCTGCTCTGAGTTTGCTCATTTTAAAGAAGTGATTTCATACATGATAATATGATAAAATAATGATACTTTATCATTATTTATGAAGGAAAATCACTTTGAAAACAATGAAATTTAGAAAGTAACAGCCAACTCTTCATTAATAAAGTAATGGGTAGCTAATTTGATAATTCTTCCCCTCGCTGATTTTTGAACTACTAAAATATGCAATAAAAATAAGAGGAACAGAACAAGGAAATAAAACCCATGCTAGATAATTTTGACTTTTTAAACATGGTGTGTGAAATATTTGACCAGACCAAAAGATAGTATTAGATTTCTGGTTATTTGGTTGACTTTAATGATGTATGGTACTCATCGTATAAAGATAATTGAGAGTTGGCAGTATTTACGAGCCTCTGCATTCTACGCATTTCAAACCAAGTCGTACATATTTACCTTTCACAAAGAGATTGGCTTGAGTTTTGAAATCCTTTGCTGTGAGTTGGACTTCACCAGCATCTTCTAACTTTGTATCTCTCAGCGTAAGCGTATGGACTCTTCCTTCTGAGCGCGTGACCACCTAGGTGTTTTTTTTTTTTTTTTTTCACATAGAAAAGTGAAGTTTAAGAATACATGAGACATCAGTCCAGCATCTGAACTCATCGACTTCATGCAGATAAACAGTGCTCCCCAATTGTTTTATAATCATACAGCACACATGTACTTAAAATGAGTTAAGCCAGTAGTTTCTAATCCTTTAAGAATATTTTAGATTTTTCAGAGTTAACTTTATATAATTTACTAGGTGACCTTTTATGTTTAACTTTATTAGGCTAATTGCTGTTTGTATTTGTGATATTTTAAAAGATCACAGATGTATTTATATGCATATTTATATAGGTGCATGTGTCTCCATTCTAATGGTGGATATATAATATGTTTATATATTATTTTATATTATATTGCTATTTTATATTATATATCCTATTATACATATTAGAAAAGCAAGAAGAAAAAATAATTAGATATGATAAGCTAAACGTAGTCTCTTTTCTTCTCAAAGTAAACCTTGTATTCTAACTGCAAGGTATTTACCACAAAACAAAGAACTGGAACGCTGCTTCCTGTTTCTTTTAGCAATGACATTTATTTTGCAATCCAATAAATATGATCAAAATAATTTGTGTAGTTACTTGATTTTGTTCAAAATTGCAGATGAAGATGCCGGCTCACTTTTCCTTTGCCTATGCCTGAACATTACTATTGGGCAGTCGAGTAGCAAGGGTGTCACAGATGACTTGCCCAGACGAGAAGACGGGGTGTGTCTTGGACCGCCTGAAATTCCTAAAAACTATGCCTGTCATGGAGACTGGTTTTGCACTTACTTGGAGTTCATCTAGAGGTGAAAATTATGCATACATTTTTGCCAGTGAAATTATTTATTATGCTGACATAAAGGAATAATGTTTCACTGAAAGTTGCTTTCCTTAAGAGCAGGATATGGTTATTCATATAATTATCTTAATAATTGAGAATAAAACATCATAAACAGGTAGGAGAGGGTAATTAAATATGCTCTAGGAGCACAGCTGCTAGAATATGGCTCTTGAATGGGAAAAATTGTTTTCTAGATTGTATTTCAATATAAATTTTAAACCTGTAATTTATGGCTATTTAAGAAAAGCATCTCAGTGTCTAGTCCACACACAGATGCATCTTTTTATTATCACATTGCTTTATCATCTGAATTTCTCTGAGGCTCCTTTATAGCATTCTTTGTCAGGGTATAATTTTTCAGAACGTAGTGGTTCTTGATGAATACCTGATATGCACAGATATCCAAAGAAAAAGAAGAAAGCATGTATCTTATAAAAATAAACCAATAAAATTGATGCCAAAGATTATGTACAGATATTATTAAAGGTTACCTTAAGAAGTCTTTACTAATAATGGGAGCACGCTAGGGTAACACAGTATACATTAAGACTGATCAAAGTATTGTTCAAATAAAAAATTATCAAGGGCCACTTGGGATCTAGCAGTCCTTTCTTGAATTGATTTTTTCTAAAAGGCAAAAGGTACCATTAAAAAAAAATGTTCTTAGGAGCTGAGAGATGGCTCAGTGGAATAAGTGCTTCCCTGGCAAGCACAAGGGCCTGAGTTCA
>NDGM011172869.1:0-12157 GCA_002564305.1 Octomys mimax | reverse complement strand
TGCCTTGAAGTTCAATTTATAACTTTTATTCTTTAAGACATGTAGGACTTAAGCCTCCATTTATACTCTGCAAGTGTACTGGGTAAGGACGGAAAATGTTATTGCTACAGAACTCACCATGAGATACATAGCCATCTCCTGCTAGACAGAAAGAGGGTAAAATTTTTGACCTGCTATTTTGTGCCAGACACAAATACCTATCATAAAATTTACTCTCTAGTTGTTTTTTTTATGTAGGTCTACAAGTAGGATTTCAGAGTGACTGGCTATGTAATTTGCAAAGATTGAATAATCAAATTTTATCTTCATAGCCCTTTTGGAGACATGAAAACAGGAATTATTGCCACAGGTGCTTCTCCTGAGAAACATGCAAAGGTGCACTGTTCAGGTGCCTGAATCCCAAGGGAATGAGGGTTAGATTATAACATAAAAAACATAGTATATAGTATGATAAGAAACGTGTTTTTAGGGACCAAAACATGGAACTCTCTATAATATAAATTTAGACATCTTCATCTCCAGTACTGAACTCATCTTTCAGTGTTGGGTGTGAGGAAATATTTTATGTATCTTGAAACTCAAGTCTAACTTGATCTAAGATAAACTGCTAATAGTCAGTTTTTCACATTTTGAAGTATACAAAAAATATGCCTGTGAAAGTAATGGAAAATGATATAAGCCCAGAGTTTCTGTTTCAGAAGGTCTTGGGTGAGGACCAAAAATTTGCAATTTTAACAAAATTCTGTTTTGTTCCATAAAAATGTTGTATGAATAATACTTTCAAAACATTAACACATTATTGAAACATTTACTTAATAACAGTTTTTAGATCCTCTCACTTAAGTAACATTGAAAAATTAGTTGACTTTAAAGGGTAGTTTGGGGCTAATTTATGCCAACACCACAGGAATTATGGATTACATTGTGCCTTTCTGAACTTCACAGTTTAAAGCCCTAACTCCCAGTGGATCTAGATTTAAAAATAAGGCCTTTAAGGGGATAACTGAGGTTAAATACACTATGCTTATAAGAAGAGTAGATATCAGTGATGCTTATGCAAAGACAAGACCATTTGAGGATACAGCAAAATGAGAAGACATCCTCACATCAAACCAGTCTCACCAGCACCTAGATTGGGACCTCTACCTTCAATAACTATGAATACATTTCCATTGTTTATGGTTCGGGTCCACAGTGTTCTGTTATAGAACCTCTTTTAGACTAATAAAACAGGATAAAATATTTTTAAAAGTCCAAAGGGACCAAGTGAGGTATCTCAGAGGACTTAGCATCTGATTAGGCAAGCAAAGGGATCATGTTCAATCCCTGCACCACATGCCACACCAGCTCCACCCTGGGCACACTGAATTGGCAACTGAGGCCAGGTGTGGTGGTGCACACCTATAATCCCAGGCTGGGGAGGCTGGAAACCTACAAGTCTGAGCTGCACAGTGAGACCCGGTACCAAATACATAAAAAAAAAGTGCAAAGGAATAAAAGTCATATGATGGTCCTTAGCAAGATGAAAATATTTTTACTGGAATATGAATTTTCCCAACCGAATAAGGTGAACATTTAATGCTGTCCATTCTGACAAGAGAACTGAATATTTGCACTGGTTAGATCCAGTGCTCAGATATCTTGGGTCTTTAATAGGTAATCGGGAAAGATTGATTTTCTGGCTCATTTTCTTTTGTGTCATGGTTCAACACTTCTTCTCACAGCAAACTCATTGTTTCTTTACCTTTATCTTTTTCCTAAGGCAATCAACATGTTTTATTCTCATCTAACTTGTTACAGATTTAGAATACCATAATTTTCTAAGCTGGTGTGGCATGCCTTGATTCAAACATATTCTATGTCAATTGCGTAGTTTGATTTTTAGAGAAATAGCACCCCATCTGTGGTGTGGGACAGGGAGAAGGTCAAGATGAGGAAACTGGTTAGCATGTTCTCTTCAAATTGAAATTTCCTCCAGTTGGAGCACCAAAGAAATTGGAATTTAAAATGAGAATGAATGATGCAGTACACTTTCTTTTAGGAAGATTAGTGACCAAAAAAAGTGTTTGTCCTCAGTAGCTAAAAGAAGGGATTCAGAAGGAAACATCACCTCATGACAGCAGTGGATAACTGAGTATCTCCAAGTATTAATATAGATGTATTGGTGTTTATAAGGTGTATTTCAATGTCCACTTTTTCTTAATTCAGGATATTTTCTCCCTAGGCACTTTTAAATTCTAAGTGTATTACAAAGATGTTAACTTTACAGAAGTGATTACTAAAAGCCCATAGAAGTGTATTTTTCATAGTTCTTTTTATTTGCTGTGGCAAAAAAAAAAAAAAAAAAAAAGCCTCTGTCTCAGCCACCGTGATTATTAAGTCATTTCTCCACAGGTTCCAGGAACTCTGCTAACTAATTTCCATCTTCAGTTGCTGATGACTGTGTTCATTCAACTAGAGTGATGGAGTTTCTTTCCATTGATTTTAAAATAGGGTCTTTTTTATGGAAGCCTTCTGCATATCACTGTTGAAGGTGCAGTGTGCCATTTGTTTTTGTTAAAAGTTTTATTCAATTCATACATGACTGAAGACACTTCAATAGCACATTTGCTGTGAATTCCATGAGCTTTTTTATTGAAGAAATTTAGTCTTCAGGTGTCGTATGTGTGTTAGTTACTTTCCTCTCCTTGCTGGAACAAAATACCCAACATCCAAAATTAAGGCAAGATTTATTTTATTTTATTTTCTGTATTTAGGGCAGGGTCTTCAGGGTGTTCAGTGTATCACTACGTAGATTGGACTCAGCGATCCTCCTGTCTACAGCCTCTGAAGTGCTGGGATTACAAATGCACATCGCCATGCCCTGTCTCAATTGCCTTCTCAGCATGCCCCAAGGGCAGGGCATGCACAGCATACCAGGGATTGAACCCAGCTGCTGCACTCTCCTGAAGCAGGCACTTTAGTCCACTGAGCTATCCAGCTAGCCAGAAAGATATTTATTTATTTATTTATTTATTTATTTATTTATTTAACTCTTAATGCCTGCAGGGCAGGTTTGGCTGGCTTGAGTTGTGGGGATCGAACCACAGCAACCTGAGCCTGACTGCTTTGTTGAAGCAGTCACTTAAAGAACTGAGCTACAGGACAGGCCCCCATGGAAAGATTTATTTAGCTCACAATTAGTGGAGGTTTCAGTCCATACTCGGCTGGCTCCAAGGCAGAGTTACACATGTAAGAGGGCAGCAGTTCATGGAAGCATAAAACAGCAAAAAAGCAAAGAACCAAGAGAGGAGCAGTGGCAGCTAGCAAGCCTCTCTCCCTTCTTTATATTTTATTCAGGCTGTCAGCCCCAGTGTGGGGTAGCGCTCACACCCATAAACCCAGCATTGGATCATGAATTAATCACAAGCTCTACAGGCATGCTCCAATGACTGCATGACTTTGGGGGCACACCTAGACACAAATCGTGACAATATGGATGGAAGAAAGCAATATTTATTATTAAGCATTATTCACCTTTACCAACAATTTATGCACTCTATCCTCCAATGCTATTCCATTTTCTTGGTAAATGAATTGAGGATCAAAAGGTGAAGGATGTTAACTTATGTATAGAGTAGCACAAGCAAGAAAACCATATTTGCTTTCTGCATTAGGAAACAGAGACATCAGATGTTAATTGTAGTTACATGTCACATGAATAGAGGGTGATCGGTTGCCCTAATTTTCCTGGAGTTTTCAGTCCTCACAAGGGCTTCACTTCCCAGACATGCTGCCTTCCCAAAGGTAGTGTCTTTTCAAAGTCTTCTCTTGGCGGTTTGTATCCTGGCATTATCTACAGAGCTGTAAGTCAAATACTTTAGCAAATACTAGCATGACATATTCACATTTTAAAATACTCACCAGTGCTGTTCTCTGCTGTGTTGCTTCCGTGCTATACCTTTTCTGATACTGCCAGGCCATTCTGTGAGCACTATTCCCAAGTAAGGTAAACAGCAGGGAAGAAAGAGATTCCCTTGCCTGTTTCAAAAGCTCAGGTGCTGGAGTACGAAGCTTGGAAGTCTCTCATAAAAGCAATAAAATCTGCATCACAAAAGAATGTACGTGGGAAATTCCTGAGTGATGGTTTAGCGACGATGATGGTGGTCACTGAAACGTGACTTGCATTTGCTACTCCCAGTCAGGCTTTATAGTTTCCCACAGCAATTGTCATAGCCCTATTTTTCAAATGGGAAATCTAAGAAACAGAAAGAGCCCAAGTGAATTTTCTAGCACCACTTCCAGGCAGATCCAGAATTCAAGTTTAGCCAACCTAGACTCAGACCCTGTACTCTTTATCTCTGTGCTTTGGTGACTAGAGAATCACAACACTGGTTGTAGAGAAGAGAGCCCACTATATGGCCAGAAATAAGGAAGTAAACAATGGAAATTGTTGGAGCAGGAGGCTTGGTACTGTCTCAAACATTCTGGGGTTAAGCTCTGGAAAGAACATAGAAGGAAATCAGGATACATTTTGGAGAAGGGAGGATTTGTTCTTCATTTTAAAGGAAATCTATGAGGAGAGAAGACCTTGTGGTTAGCCTAAGAGATCACTCATGAGCTAATGGTAATTTGATGGGGTTTAATTCAGCTGGATAGAACAAACTCCCAAAATCATCAAGGCAAGTCCAAGTACAGCAATACGATGACCTTCAGGTTGCAGGCTGCTTAGAAACTTTTCCATGTTTCCCACATCATGCAATAACCAAAGGCGCTTCTTCCTTCATACATAAAAGCCAAAAGGAGCTGAAAGGGGCAGAAGAGCTTGCCCTCTTTCAGACTCGCACCTGACATCTTCCAGGATTTAGTCACAGAGTTTTGCCACATTGGACAGAAAGGATAAAATGTAATGTAGTTGCAATGACTGCTCAACTATGAACATCGGTACTTTTAAAGAAAATAAAATTCTTGAACTCTGATAAGCTTTCCCACACAGAAGCCATGTTAGAACTAGTGATAGAAATCCAGTGGCCCAAGAGTCACTGAAGGGATAAAGGAACTCACAGTTTCCAGGAAACAGGATGACCCAGTAATATCAAAGGGATTCTGAATGCCAGATGGCCCAAAATTAGCTAAAAAAATATTCAGACCCACAAGACCCTAAAGCTAAAAGGGAGACATAGCAATATATATGACAGCTGAAAAGAGGCACACTGAGAAAGTACCTTCCTTAATGCATAATATCACATAAGTCCTCATATCAGCCAAAATCTCCCAACTCCCTAAAAACCAGATATAATCATGTGGAAAGGTATGAAAACTCAAGCTGTGCTGAAATTGAGCTTGTTTTCCCACAAGAGAATGGAGCAGAGAGATTCATTTAAATGTACGCAGGAAGGTACATTTCTTCCACATTTAAAATTATAAATGGCGAATTAAGAAATTTACACACGTAAGTCAAAGGAGAGATGAGTTTTGTTGTTGCACAAATCCTGCTAGTTGAAGGACTGTGCTTAGATCCCAGACATTAAGAATTAAAATCCCTTTTCTAAGCTCTTCCGGACTAGATTTTTAGGGATGACATGACAAAGAAAAGCTAGTTGGGTGGTTTAGAAAGCAGTAGGTAATTTCCCTGCAATCCTAGAAGCTAGATGTTCTGGGCCACAGTGTAAACAAGCTGGGCCCCTCCTGAACCCTTTTCCCTGTTTCTTCAAACAGCCTGTGTGTCTGTGCCCTAATTTCCCCTCTTCTCACAAGGACTTCAGTCAGATTGGATTAGGGCCCACTCCAATGACCTCATTTTAACTTAATTACCTTTTTAAAGGCCCTATCTCCAATTACCCATTCTAAGAGACTGGGAATTAGAAATTGAACGTATTAATTGAGGGGGGGGTGGCACACAATTCAATTTCTAACATCAACTTTGCACCCAAATCACCTGTACCTATTGCACTGATTAGTGGCACTTCAGAACCATGGAAACCCCAGGGTCATTATTACCATGAAGAATTATTGATCAAGCAACCTTTATGTGACAGACTCTCCATTAGGAGTTGTAGGATGTTAAGACCAAGCAGTGTGCAGAGCTTTTCATTAACTGAGTTTTCTGGATATAGAAATGCTTCACAATCTACTCTGCTTGCACTTGGATTGAAATTTATCCTTCTATAGAGGGGGAGAAGGATCCAAATACTTAAATTATAGATAAGCCCAATGCTTTAAGCATAAGGAATATGTGATAAATATACATGATAGAAATGGAAGTGAGAGCAAAATATTGCTATTGAAATCCCTCCTGACTGAATCCGGTTTATGACACTTAGCAGCTGTACAACCCTGGTTACTCATGTATCATCTGCTCCTTAAAATGAGGGTAATAATTATTCACCAAGCTCTGTTGAATAACATGCTGTACAACAAGGGCAATTATTAAACTCTAAGCACACTATACAGTACTTTTATTTGGAAATTACACTAGCACTAAGTGCATGGTCTCTCCATTATCTCTGTGAATGTTCATTTCACTCACAAAAAGGCTTGCAAGAAATCAGAGATTTGTGCATAGGGATTACGGCTGGGATTATCATCCTTCCTAGTAAGGCAGGGGCCATGGGACACCTGCTACTCCTTCTGTGTCTGCAAAATTGTCTGAGCAGCATGCTTTCTTTGTCCAGTGAGTGTGGAGGAAACAGGGGCATGTTTTCTTACTTCTGTCTTATCAGCAATGTATGTTTGTATTAAAGCTGCTTAAGATATCAAAATATTATTGGACAGGGAAATGGAAGAAGTTCTGTACATGCAAAAAGATTCAAAATGACGGCATCAGTTGGGTGTAGCTCACATTATGCTCCTGGGACCAAATAGTTCAAAATCTCAGTGGCCAAAGTTTATGTTTTCTGCCTTAACACCCCAACACTGCCAGGAGAGGTTTATCTCTGAGTCAGGCAGGGATCTGGGATGACAGAGATTTTTCCTTGACATATACATCTACTAGCAAAGGCAGAAGTGAGTAGTAAAATGCATGAACTACACACTAAACCTTAGAGACTTTTCCAGGAGTTGACAGAGGACACTTCCCACAGCTGTTGGTTTAAAGTGAGCCAAAGGGTCATGTTTAACTATTTACTCAAGTCTGGAAAGAAGAAAGAAATATTTGTTGAGTAGCCACACTGCCAATCATTTATTTCATTTATTGCTTTCCATGTGATTAAGCACTTACTATCCATCAAGGAACCTTCCAAGTACTGTGAACATAATAGTGAATGCATATAACTATATATTCATAAAATCTGTGTTCTAATGCTTGTATAGATATGCATGGAATATAAAAAAGTCAAAACATGAAAGATAGGTTTGTGGTACACTGAAAGGCCCCGAGAGAGGAAAAGTGCCTGGTATTCATACTAAGGAAAGAGTAAAATGCAAAAGAAAAAAAGTAGGAGTGAGGCATCCTGCATCCTTAGAAAGGCTGCTGGTAGGAGTGCCACAGTCACCTGCCCTGGGTGGGAGGGGAAAGAGGACATAGAAAAACTTCTGTTTCAACCCTCAAGACCAAAGCATAATTAGACAGTCCAGTTAGAAACTAGCTACTGAAGGGAGAAAGCATGGTGACTAGAACAACATAATAGAAATTAAAAATGATAAAAGAATGAATCCAGATATGTTTTAAAGGCACCTCTGATGATGATTTCTGAATGACTCCACTTTCAAATATATATTTAAGTTGGGTCTTAGAATGAAAAAGGAAATCTAATTCTGCAGATCGCTGCTATAGAGCTACGAAAATCCTTCCATCATTTTTAAAGAGCAGGAAAAAAATCTCAATAAAAAATGATACAGAATTTCAAGACAAATTACAGGAAATTAACAAAGTTATTATAGTGCATATTGTTACCTTCAAAGTAGTTGTACAGGTTACCCGATACAGGCATGTAAAATTGGTCAAACAAGGGTCGGCCAAATAGCTGAATGGATTAAAGCAACTGCAAAGAGGCACAAGGGCTGGGCGTTTCATCCCCAGGGTCTGCTGTGCCAGCCCCACCCCCAGGGTGTGCTGAGATGGCAATTGAGACTGGGTGTGGTGATGTGCACCTGTAATCCCAGGTTTTGGAAGGCTGCAAACAGGCGGATCACTATAAGTCCCATCTAGTAGTGAGACCCTGAACACCCTGTAGACCCTTCCCTAAAAATACAAAAATAAACAAATAAATAAATAAAATAAAATAACAATAAAAATAATAAAATTGATAAAACAACATAAACATTAACACTTCAATGAAGTAATAAAAAATTAGTAGGACAGTTGTCTTAGCTATCTTGTTTATATATGTATATATTTTCCAGATTTGCTATTACAAATTGTGCTACTGTAAAAATGTGGGCTTTATTGATGTGGTGTGATGTTTTCCATTCTTCTGGAAAAACACCTAGGTAGAGAATAGCTGGGTCTAATGGAACATCTGATTCTGTTTTTTGGAGGAATTGCCACATAAATTTCCACAGTGGTTGTGCCAGTCTACACTCCCACCAACAGTGGAAAAGTGTTTCTTTTTTCCCACAGCCCAGCCAACATTTGTTTTTGGTTTATTTCTTGATGATAGACATTCTACATTTATTTATTTATTTGAATAAGTTGAATCATCCCTGTATTCCTGGGATGAATCCCATTTAGTCATGGTGTATAATCTTCTTGATGATTTGCTGGATTCTGTTGGCTAGTATTTTATTGAGTTTTGCATCTACATTCATTATGGAGATTGTCCTGCTTTAATCTATTCATATCACTTCCCATTTTTCATCATTTTTCTACGACACATAACCCTCAATCAGTCATAAAACAAGAATCACAGGAAAAATCACAAAAATGTTATTTAATTTTTGAAATGTTTTGTTTCTAAGTGTAAATAAGTGAGACCATTTATGACATACTCCAGCATATTGAGATACCCTTTAATCTTGAGTAGCATAATCTACATTCCACACTATATGGTAATACATACACCAGGTAACTCATTTGCCTGCAAATATGCCCAATGTACCCACTATGCACCATGGTACATGCAGGTTGCGGATGCAATCAATTCAAACATTAGCCAAGTAACAGCAAGTATGATCTGTAATAACAGAGTGAATCCCAGGTGTCTGTTGGGGTATTTCATGTGGTTCAGAGTGAACACATTTGTGACATACATAGTCCAGCTCATGAAAGGAAGAACTAGGTTATATCAGTACTTAGTGAACTATATAATATGTGAGTCAGCTGAATTTCTTTGAAAACAAAATTTGATAAGAAGATAGCTCTACCTATTCATTTAAGTATCATACATTGACTCCTTCTCATTAAAATGGCAGTATTAGACCTTTATAATAGTAATTTCTTATGATACGGAAGCTTACAATATGTAGTATCTGATCTTTAAGCAAGTATGTGTAGACTCTGGTCTATACAATCCAATGACAAGAATATCCAAAACATTTGTAAGCTGCACAAATAAAAACTTATTCTTCTTAGTTCTATCTCATTGAATTGGCATTGGCAACAAAACCTTTAGCTGACTGGCATGTGAAAACTCACCTTACAAATAAGGGCATTACTTTATGCTGGCCTGAAGGAACTATGAGTCTCACTCAGTTATTTTTGTGCAAGGTAAAGAGAGCCTTCGCAAATATATGGCAGTGGGTCTGTCCCCATTTGAAATCGTAAGTGAGAAAAACAGCACAGAGACTATGTTCAGACCTAAGTGTTGATTTATTGACTTTGGCAACTTTGGAGCTTGTGTTCACCCTGTCATGACAATAAAGTTATTGAAATTGAAGTTGAATCAAATTGACAGACACCCAGAACTATTGCTAAACTGGACCAAGTACATTTTTTATTTATAGGATTCAGCATAGTGCATTTTATTGGCATTTAATGAAGGCTGCAAACAATCCCCAAGCTGAGCAACAACCTAGAACAGAAGAGAAAATTGCTGAGCAGTTGTCTACTCATCAGAGTTTTACACAGAATGCAGTGTGAACGGTGCCCCTTGGAGATGACAGTATAATGGAAAGGTGATTGCTATTATTGGGAGGACAGCCATCCCCTCCAAAATAAAACTTTTGTGAATCTCATAATCAAATCTAGGGCATTTCAGGAATAGTTGGTAGTCACAAAACATCTCCAATATCTTTATATGCCTAGGAAAAAATCTTGTTATTCTTCCCTGATAATTTCTACGTTCCTGTTTTTATTGCTCAGCTATTTAACTTTGTTAAAAAGATGAATTTCTCTATTACCTTTTAGTATTCAATCACGTTGATCAATTATCAGCATAGTGGTTTGATTAAATGAGCAATCTCAACAGGAATTGGAGGACAGGCCCTTTGTCTTTCAAGATGATACAACCTATAAAAGGAATGATAATTAATTCTAAAATTCTTCAAAAAGCACAGAACAAGTCATGTAACATGCACCCAAGTGTGCATGCGTGTGGGTGCATTTTGGGAAATTACTGTCTAACATTTCTCAGAAGAAATTTTACAGAGAATCTCAGTAAAACTTGGAAAGACACTATGGCATTTGCAAGAGCCATTATAACAAGAATTGGTCAATGACAGCTCAGATCTGGCTTGCTTTAAAAGAAATTTGATTTGGTCCTAGCCATAGTAATTTGTCTACATCTTGTTTATAGGTGCTTTCGTGAATCAATGGCAGAATTGGACAGCTGTATCAAAGGAGGAATACTCCACAAACCTAAAATATTTTCTTGCTGCTTAAAGACAAGTTTCCTTATCATAAAGGCATGACTGGCAAGAATATTTCAATTGTAAAATGACTGGGACATGGATGTTCATGTGCAATTTGTCTTCCTTACACTATTTTTGGGAACAAAGGTGGGTATATAGGTTAAAATTAATATATAGAATGACACACATATAAGAGTTTGGGCCTTAATTTACCTCAGGAGAAATAGCAATGATCCATCTACTAACAGATCTTTGAGCACATTATGTGGAGAAAGGCTTTCTCCATGAAAGGTGGCAGGATCATTATGAAGGCCTGGATTGTTCTCTCCACTGACCTGGATGGCGACCTAGTGCTGAAACAGACTGTAGTACCACACATATTTCCATTGTTGCAAATGTTCTAGCACCTTGCTCTGAATGAGGAACTGTTTTGTTTTTTTTTTTCCTTGCATCATTTCTCAAGATTTTACATTTAGATTTCTCAACTTAACCCAAATATGGAGTTTTATCCTGTGATGGTCTCATTACAGGGGTTAAAGAAAATATAGTAAATTTGCCATTATTCAAACTATGCCCTAAACCAATTTACAACTTATTGGGATTTTTTTAATCACTTCTAACATCCTATTTTTCCCAAAAAATTTAGGAAGAGAAACCTTTAAGAAGACTACATTATCCACAAAAATATTCTAAGTACTCCTCTGCTGTCCAGCTGTGAAACTAGCCTTACCTCATGTATAATGCACCAAATACCAAGCTGCAGAATTTAAAGTAATTTCAAGAATTATGGGTGGAGAGGAACACATTTCCCTTTAAAGGTGGCACTAAAATGAAGCTCATGCAAATATGCTCCAGACATTTACATTCTAACATTCTAATTCCCCAGTCCCTGTCTGGGAGCTGAAATGTGCTTCACATTTCCAAGTACTTTCCCAGGACTGGCTTCACTCCCTCAGACAGTTTGGAAGTTAGGGTGAAAATAGATGTTCCCCTTTCTCTCACAGAATCACTGAGGCACAGCAAGGTCAACACGTCTCTTAGAGCCATATTAGGATTGTTGTTAAAGGTCCAATTCTTTGGTAATGATGTTATGTTCTTTTTTTTTTAATACAATAGGCATTTATTTAAGTTATGATATCTGCAGACCAGATAATTTTTGAATTGTATGCTTTAGGGTTAACCAAGTTCACAAAAATATTTTGAAAACAGTTTCATCCACAGTCTTCAACTATTCTTTGCCCACTCTTCTCTTTCTTTTCTTTCCCAAATAACTTCTTTGAGATATGGCTCAAGGTAGAATTTATCCTGCTCATATTTTGTGCACTGCTCTTTGGGCAGGATCTGATGCTTTGTGCTCAGGTACAGGACCCTCTTAATGCAAAACATGCTGTCATTATAAAGGTTTTCTGGAAGCCTTCTTATGGCTTCTTTTACATCTTCATCTTCATAT
>NDGM011172856.1:0-16241 GCA_002564305.1 Octomys mimax | reverse complement strand
TTCTTCCAATTTTGCATGCATATATCTGGTAATATGAATAACTGATTAGAAGACAACACTATGCATTACAAAAATACTGTGAAATTCATATTACTTTTTAAGTGAAATTCTGTATCACTTGTATTTTTCTGTTTTAGTACTATTTTGTACTCTCTTTATAAAATAAAAAACATTAAACTTGTAGGACAGGATCATTTAAAGCAAATCCCTTTTTATTACCACATTTTGAAGCTCACTTGTTTTCCAAAGATATTATTATGACTTGTATTTAAATGTTCCCCAAAGTTTCATGTACTCATAATATATATAAGGGCTTCTTGGAGGTGGCTAGAAGTAGAATGTGTGAATATGGATTAAGAGTGTGATAAATAAATTAGTCCACTGATCAGCTTAGCAACCAATTATCTGGGAATGGATAATGGGAAGCTCCAACAGGGGTGTGGATGACATGGATCAATAGACTTATAGTTTGGGTGGACTATAAGGGGTAAACAAGGAAGGCAGGCTAGCTGCTGCTGCTGCTGCTACTGCTTCCTGCCTGCCTTTTCATGGACTGTTTCTCTTTTATGATGCTCCTCTGCATGTTTACCACTTTGGAGTCATCCAGGAGGCATCAAGACCACCTTGTGAGTGTTGCATATTTTGTCTGAGCAGTGAAAAAGTAACTAAGACATGATATATGGAAGAAAAAATAATACATAAATTTTCTATTGCTGCTGTAACAAGTTACCACACAGTAGTTCAAGACAACACAAGTTCATTATGTCACAATTCCAGATCTCAGAATTCTAACATTGGTCCCTGGGTGATCAGGTGTTGGAAGAGCTGTGTATTTTTCTGGAAGGTTTAGAGGAAAATTTGTTTCTCTGCTCTGTCCAGTTTCTACAAGCCAATCACATATCTTGATGTATGGCCTCCTTTCTCCTTTAAATGCAATATTGCAACATCTTTCTGGTCTTTCCTTTCTCATCACATCCTTTCCTCTGGCCACAGATGCAAGAAGTTGCCTACGTTTGGATAAGTCCCTTGCAGGTAATTCACAACAGCCTGCATCTCAAAGATTATACCCTGTCTGTTCTGTAAAGGCACTCATTACTGGCTCCAGGAATAAGGATGTAGACATCTTTGAGGGCATTATTCTACCTACCACCAAAGATATTATGGCACTACAGTTTGAGTCTGCTCAGTATATATAGTTAATTCTTCTATTTTAACCTCAAGTTCTTATAACACTTTAACAGTTCTGGGGAAAATTGCACATCACTTCTAGCTGTATTAATTCTTATAGGAAGTAACAAAAAAGAGTTAATATAGTGGTTGTAATAAATTTTGTTAGTTTTTCCACATGTAAATTTCAAAGAATAAATATATTTCTGGTTGATGACATCTTGGAGAAGATGATGTCTGGACTCTCGCATGGTCTTCAGAAGGGAAACATAACTATATTGAGGAAATGAAAGGAAAGGAAGGAGGAAGAAGGGAGGGGTTCTTGACTTCTTCCTTGTGTCACCAAGAGGGTGACAATTCAGAGAGAGATCCAAGAGGAGAAATGGGAGAAGGAAGATTGTGCTAGAAATGGAATGCTAGAGATAAAGTGAATATCCTACAGTCACATTACCTGTGACATGAATAAGATCGTACTACCATTATCTAACAAATTTCATTAGCCGCTGGACAGCTCTAAACACTTTTCTTCATGCACTGTGTGTCTAGTGTTTCTGTGAGTCTGCAGAAGCATATGCCTTGAGAATTCATGGCCATCAGTTCCTGTGGTCATACTCTTCGAACATGGTCACTGCCTCACCTGCAGATACTCAGCATCTCCTTATGATCTTCTGCCCTCACGATTTTTCTGGAGAGTAACTGGTGTTTGGTTGCAACCCAAGGCTTTAAGCTGCTCAAATGCTGGAGTGGGGCTCAAATCTCTTCATATTACCAGTAATGGAGACAGTGACCCTTATCTCAGTTGGCACTATGTATTTTTATTACACTTGGAGCCAAAGTGCTTGAATATCTTGGGATACATACATTTCCTTTTAAGACAACTTCTTTTAGTTTTTTCTTAAGTAGATCAAAATCTAGTTTGTAAAATTAGGTAAATAATGAAATGTCATTGTGTTCCTTACCTTGACCTTGAGTTTTCATCTCTCCATGATGACAGGCACATACTCCTCTGTATTTAGTCCAAACCTCAACCCCTGTATCAATGTACTCATAGGAAATACAACCACCAATTTGTCCCAATGAACTACTATTTCAGATACATTGAAATTCACTGTGCCAGAATTTCTTTGTGTTAAGGTAGAACCACTCATTACATGGGCGCATTGATTTCAAGATGTCTGGGTAAACTAGGTAGAGCAATATATTTGATAGAGGAGGGAAAAGAATCTAATGTCAGAAAACAAGTAGGACTGGATACTTGTACATATCTGAGAGTTCTTAAAACAGTGATGATGCTTGATAATTTAAGTGAATAAGAGTTCCCAGTGGTGAACACGGACAGTGAGAAAAGTATAGGCTACACACAAATCCATGGAGGAATAACTTTTAAGAATTAGAAGCAGGGTGGCATTGGGAAGAACTCAAATCAGAAATTGAGAATTGGTAATCTAAAAAGATGGAGGAGATCCAGTCAGAAGCATGTATTTCAATGAAAGCAAATGAAATAGCATTAAGAAGGAAGAAATAACTATTAATATAAAAATGCATGGTGCCGGGGAGATGGCTCAGTGGAATAAGTGCTTCCCAGGCAAGCACAAAGGCCTGAGTTCAATTCCCAGTTCCACAAAAAAAAAAAATGCAGTAAAGCACTCCAGTAAGAGAATGATTGAATTTTTTTATGTTTGGGGGTAAGAAAAATTAAGATACCATTGAAAAATTAAATGTAAACAATATTGGTAAAGTGATTCAGATGAAAATCATGGCTTAATATGATTATAGGGGCACATAAAAAGGAATAAATGGGTGATGAGGAAATTATTCTCTTAGGAAGTTTGCATTGGAACAGAAGAAGGAAAAAGGGAGGGTGTTATAGTTTGTTCAGAAAAACCTCATCCTGTGGGACCAGAGGAAAGAGAACAAAAATAGGTGAGGAAGTTTAGTCAGTTTTAATGTGTGGGGCTGTGTGTATGGGGAGTAGCGATGAAATGTTTAAAGAATGGCCATGATGCTTTTATCAAGGGAGGAGGCACAATCATCTTGTAAAAGACAAATGAGTAAGAAGGCTGATAGGAATAAGAAAGATCATGGAAGATTTCAAATAATCCCCCAAGAAGAGATAATTATAAATCAGTACAAGTAGAGATGCGTGGAATTAAAGTTCTCCATGAGATTAGAACTTTAAAGAAGTAAGCTGAGGAGTGTGATGAGAATATTTGGCAAAGGGGAATGGAGCTAAGGCCATTGGAAGGAAAGAAGGCAAGAAGAAGGCTGTGTTTTCAGTGCATGGTTCAAATAAATGTTGGTGGTTCTTAAGGAGATGACAGGAGCTGAGTGAGGGGGAACATGAAGCTCTTAGGAGATGGGGAATGAGGTGGAAAGCACTCGGTGCTGTAGAGCAATGATTTGGACCTACAAGTGGAAACATTTAACAGGAAGGAATAAAACAAGATTTTGCTGTTGTAATAGTCAGTGGGGAAAATGTTTTATTTGTCCGTGTTTTTGAGGGTCTACTAGCAAAGTGAGGGTATAGCGAAAGGATTGGGGGAACAAGTGGATAGGGATATTGACTGAGAGGGGGAATCTGAGTGGCAGAACACATGGTAAGAGGTAGCAGTGAGAACCTTCCGGATGGTTTGCACAGAGAGACAGTTGGTACTAATGACAGGAAGGTTTAAGTTTAACCAAACCGTTGTTCTGACTTTGGCACAAATCATTTTGGTGAGGAAAACTGGTAGAGTCCTGGGGGCCAGATGCCAGGCTTTGTTCTCCTGGAGGCTTCTTCTGACTTCCAGAGTGTAGTCAGGCTTGTGTTGATGGTGGGTGTGGGTTACAGTGAGGATAAACAGTGGCACTATGGGTCCCAGTCTTGGGGTATTCATTCATCCCTTATGTCTTGTGTTTGCTTTGCTTTTATTGTCACCAGAGAGTGAGCTCAGGGCCTTCAGGTTGAACTACACCCCCGGGTCTTCTTTATTTTTCTTTTGAGATGGAGCTTCTGCTAAGTCATTTAGGTTGTCTTGAAACTTGTGATCCTTTTGCCTCTGTTTCCCAGAGTGCTGGGATTAGGGCATGTGCCACCATATCCACTTTTGGTTGTGTTTTTCAGCATACCATTTGTTGATGCGGGTTCATCTCCCTCCACATACCTCAAGACCTTTTTCTTCTTTATTACTTTTTTCTTGGGTTATTTCTATCCGTGTACTAAGGGTTATTTAATTTGCAAACTCAGGCTTAGGGCCTCCCCCTTTTATGTAGTTACACATTAAGGTAGAGCTGGGGCATGTATGTATGCTTAGACCTTGTGCTATGGCCAGGGGTCAGTGCAGAGTCGGGGCTGGAAGTACAGTGGATGCAGTGAGCCTGGGAGACAATGAAATTCAGCACACATGGTTCTGGATAAGGGACAATTCAGCCTGAGAGGTCACAGGCACAGAATGGGAAAGTCCGCGTGCTTTCTTCTAAGGAGTGTGTCAGAAGCAGCAGCCTTGCGCCATGGGGCAGAACAAGTTGGTGGGTCACCACAGTCCCCACAAAGCCTTTTCTCTGAGACCATTTTCAGAGAAACCAACTATAGAAACACAACTTTACTGTGTTGGATCAGACACCAAGGAGAAGTATAGGTAAGAAATACCTGTATCTAGAGTGGAGAATCTGAGTAGAGGTAGATCATGATACAACTTACTATTACTATTTATCTCTTTAAATACATAATTCTGGTCAAGTCATGATCCTTAAGCATCTTATTGTGTTTGTGAATGTTGTTTCACTTTCTCTTTAATATTAACTTCTTTTAATTATTTATTTCTACTCCAAGATGTTAAGGTGGGAGTTCAAGATCTATGTCCATTTTCTCCCCTACTATAAGTCTGAGCCAAGCTCCAGTCACACTATTTGTGAAGCTGACAACTATCTCCATGATTAACTTTTGAAATGGTGTACATGTATTGAATAGGTGGGCATTTTTCATGGAAAACACATTCATTGATTTCAAATGGTGTCACCCTCCAGTTCAGAGAATAATCCCCATAACAGCGTTATTTTCAACAAAATTAAGCTTTCTTCTATCAGTTCAGTTAACACAGATTTCCAAGTGTCTCCACTGTTTTAAAATTTATTCCCTCCCTTAGACTTGCTGGGAACTTTCTATATTTCTGTGAAGTGCCGGCATCCAAGCAACCACACCCAGATTACCATCAGCATGACACAAACACTTTCATCTGGAAGGGTAATTTATGGCTGGGGAGAGAGTTGGGCAGAGAAGCAAAGGGAGATGAGTAGAACCTGCTAGTGATCTTGGTGTGGAAGAAGAAGCCTCTTGGGGTGTGCTCAACAGACATGAAGAGAAATGCTGGGTTGAGAAAGGACAGGAGGAGGGTGGCCAACGCTGGTAAATGGCAGGAAGAGAAGCCAGTGACAGACAGATAGCCCAGGAGATGTGCCAGGAGTAGTGGGATACAGGAAAGTGAAAGAAGCTAAGAAAGAAAAACTGTTCAGTTACCAACTTCCGAGTTAATTGGAAACCTGGAATAGGAACAGAAAATGGGTGAACTGATCTCAATGTAGGCTGTTTCCTCTCCTCCCCTCCCATCCCTCTCCTCTTCTCCTATTTCCCTTTCTCTTCTTGTTCTTCCTTTTTCCTTTTCCTCCCCCTGCCTCCCTCCCTCCTGTTCCTCTCTCTCACCCTCTCTCCTTCCCACCTCCCCAGGCCTATCTCCACACTGAAGATTTAGTTGATGTCATCATTAAAGAGCAAATATAATTATTATATCAGCAAAATAATTATAATTATTTTCAATAAACAAGAAAGGGAAAGAGAATGTGACTATTGTCCAGAGAAAACTAGGCAACAGTCCAAAAACATTGTGTCTCCATGAAAACAGCAGAAGGAATATCTTTCTCATCATATCTGACATCACCTTATAGAGCTGAAATGATTTCTTGTGTCTGAACACTACTTTTCCAAAATATTATGTTAATAACATACTATCTAAAACCCCTTTATCTTAAGCATCTGCAGTTCTAAAGCAAGTTGTTTTTTTTTTGTGTCCTCTTTTATAGTCTGTTTCAATGAATAGAGAAGGAGGTTCCTTCAGGATCCTTCTTTCTCTGGAGTCCCTAGGTGGCGTCACTCTCATGGTTGGGAGGCAGTGTAACAACTAGGAAGCATAATCTGAAAGAGAATTTCCACCCTGTGCTGCAGGACTGTCTCCCTGGCTGAAGTTATGATAGGAGTGTTTCTCCATTTGGGATGATAAGCCAGGCTACTGGGGTAAATAGTTGTGGATCCGAAAGGCCACTGAACTCTGGTTTAGTTCATACAAGCACTGTTTGGTGAGGATGGAAAAAGCTCTATTTGCTTGTGGTAAAGTTGTAAGTTTCACTGATGCCAGGAAGCTGCAGGTTTTTGACAGTCTATGAGCTTATAGAGACACCAAAAGCACATTTCCCTTTTGCATGGGTCGTGGAGTTTGTGATTTTAATAACTTTACTTCTGTGCATGAACACAAGTATAATATTGCCTAGGGCTATGAAAATTACCAGTAAAGACACTTGGTAAGTATCCTAAAGTTGTAGAGAGTTTCTATGGATTAGAGCCTGGGAACAGGAAGTGTATATTTAATAATCATTATATGCAGGAACTTTATGATGTCCTCTAATACCTATAACTCATTCTATTTTCCCATTTTAATTACTATTTCAAACTACTATTGTCCTTTTTCACCTAAAAAATAATATTTTCAATAAACATATGCTGATGTAGTAATTTAACTGGTCTTCCTATAATCATAAGAATCAGGCACTAGGAGGAGAAGAATCAGAGGCTGAAAGCTAGAAAGCCTTCTTTACCACATCCTGGGAATGATTCTTAATACAAAAAAATAGTAGTACTAATAGTATTATTGGATTTATCCTGAAGAAATAAGGTGAGTGTTGTGGGGAATGGAGAATGATGTCAAATATTATATTAATTCAGATAATATAGTGTTTATAAATGCAGCCTACTCCTTGGCATAAATACTGCAAATGTGTGTCAGTTCTTATTTCGGACCTTCATGCCTCTCCAGAAGTCTACACTGACTGGCATGCCATTGGAATGACCAGGTCTACCTTGCTGTCATTTGGGCCCACCTGCAGGTGTGACATGTTCTCTTCTTGTGTGCTCTCCAGGGCATACATGAGTGTGAAGGAGCTAAAGGAGGTCTTGCAGCTCAATGGCACCCATTTCCTCAATGTCTACTTTGCCACCTCAGTGCGAGAAAACCTTGCAGGTGCTGCCACCTGGCCTTGGGAGAAAGAAGCTGTCACTCACCTGGGTAAGTGAAATGAAGACCAAGCAGGGCAGAAAAAATAAGAACTGAAGGGGGTTCACAAAAGTGAGGTTTTGGGAAAGAAAAAAAGACAAAAAATAAATGTGTTCAATAAATTAGCTGCTTAGAGTTAAGAGTAGCTTTGGGGAGAGTCTATTGAAATGTTTCAATATATATGTCAGGGTTTGACACCTAATTTGGAAAAATGCATACATACATACATACATACACACATACATTAAAATGCTTTAATCCACACAAATAAGGGGTAATAGGACAGTGGCAAACACTTAGGATGTTCTAGATTGAATTTATAATGAAAATGCAAATAAACTGATAACATGACATAAAATTTATTTTTAGTTTGAGAGAGCACCAAGGAGGATACTTTCAAGAGTAAAGCCAGACAATGAAACTTGGGTTACAGTAATTACTGTACTATAAAACTGGTGGGCTTCTTGCATGGATTGGGTTTTGAAATAGATCCTGGGAAATTCAAGCAAGAGCAGCTCATCTCAGGAGAAAGCACTGAGTGCAATGACTACATACTCATAAAATATAATACCTTTTGCCTTCCCTTTTTTTCCTTATAAAAGGAATCTTACCCAGGAACCAATATGGATCATTAAACCAGCTTAATACCCAGGTGACAAAAATAAGGATTATGAAATAAAATGTGTATATATTTTCAGACTCTTTGATAGGATTCCTCCAAAATTCTTTAATGAATTACCACAGTTGGAAGGTTATTTCACATTACAAAGAGAATGGTTATAGCAACTGGAAAGTATTTTATAATAATTTAAAAGAGGTCATGCAAAGGTCATCCTCTTAGTAATCAAATGCAAAACAGAGAAGAATAAATTAAAGGAAGATCTCATGATTTATGTACCACATGCTATGTATAATAGAGTCATTGTGACCCAGAGTGTGGGATATATTAAATTGATGATCAAAGAAATCATGAAATAGTATCCAAAGGATAGCTAATATTGTTAATTGGAAAAGAAAAAGGATGAGTAGTAGATTAGCAAAAGGTAAAATATGCTGTTGCTCAAGGAAACAGAACATGAAAATCCATGTAGTAAATCAGGTTGAGATCAAGAAATATTATCTATCTATCTATCTACCTATCTATCTATCTATCTATCTATCTGGCTATGGAAGATACAATAAAAGACATCCAAAATGAAGCATATTAGTCAAACTTTGCTAGCATGTATAGCTAGATTTTATGAGCTCTATAGTACCTGAAATAGTTTTAGAGTACTATAGTAGTTCTTTTATCACTAGGCTTTATTTTTCAGTTCTTAGTCCACAAGGAATCAAATTTATGATGTTATTGGTGACCTGAGACTTTCAAGGCAAAAACATTGTTTGTGCTAGGAGCTTATTTTCAGGTACTCTAAATAAACTGTAGCATTTTTCCAAAGATGCAACATAAACAAAAGAATGAATTTAGACTCATTTGCAATTTTGCAAGTGGCTAGCCAAGGAAAGAGGGCTTGTTGGGTAGATTGAGCCGTTTTGCTAGGCATGTCGCAAAAATGACATGTACAATACAGGTTAAACCTTGTAACAGATAGAAAAAGATTCCAAAAGATTTAGATGAAGTTGTCAGGGAAGGGCTACAAGTTTAAGTCATCTACTTCCATGGTGGTTAGCAAACTGGAGATCCTCCTATGTTTCCAGTGAAAGCTAATATAAATCATTCTAGCCTTCATGGTGGCCACAGGTGGATGGAATGAAATAATGCACTTAATGGCAAATTTAGAGAAATTAGCCTCATCACAACAGCAATAGAGGAAATGTAAAATATTGTAAGAAAGTACCTCCCAAATTACCAAGGATAACTTTTTGGTGCAAGTATAACATTTTGTTATAAAGGAATCTTGATAACAAGGTTAATTCAGCTAAGGTTTCCATATGCCTTACTTAGGTTTATCTTTGGTACAAAATCCACAACCTTAAATAATAGTCTTTCTGGCCATTATGGAGACAAATATCACCCATATCACAAGAATTTTGGAGTTGAAAATACTGAATGATTTCTAACTTGACTGGAGTTGGAAAGTTTGTACAATTCATTCAACTAAAAACCCAACTAGATAAACTACTTAAAATTAGCTATTTTAAGACAGCAGACAACAGCCAAGGCAACAAGGACCTGAGGGTCCAATCCCAGGAGAAGAGTCATACATTGGAGAGAGTCCTACATAGAGCTCAGTTTTTCCTTTCAGAGAAATTGCCAAATTCTCTGTGATGAGAACAGAGAAAAGATGTAGGCTAGAGCTTGCTTCAATCTCAGTACTGGGAAGACAGAAATCAGAGTGCAGGCTCAAGATCCCTGAAGCACAGAAAGCACAAAAAGGAAGTGGATTTTGTGTTGTGATTTTTTTGTGACCCTTACTGATTAATGAACTATATATTCTCAGAGCCAGCCAATGTCCAAGGAAGTAAGTAGAATATCACCTTGGATTCTAGGAGTCTCAGAACAAGGGAACGAAACTGGATTTGAGGTCCTATTAAGGAGAAGGGGTCTAAGACACTGCACGTGCAAAAAGAAATGGCCTAATCTCCATGAAGTCTAAAATTCAGCCTGAGATATTCTGAGGAGCTTTATTGTCCACATCCTAAATTCCTAGCAGAAGACAATTATATATTTTCTGGAGAAAGTGTCATTAAGAACATCTCCAGTTTTCATCCACAATGCCTAGCAATTGATAAAAGACTACCAGTTATGCTAACACATGGAGTCAGATAATGGTAGGCAAAACCAAACCAATATACAAACTATAGATTCAGATCCACAGAATATCCAGATCATTAAGATACTAGTCACTGGCTTTAAGATAATTATGAGTAATATGTCAAAATATAAAAAAGATAGAGAGTTAGTTTACAGAATTAGAACATATAATGAGTCTAGTGGAAAGCTTAGAACTAAAAATAATACTAGAATTCAGATAAATAAATTACTAAATGGAATTATGAGCAGAAAAAGTAGTGATCTAGAAAATTTGTAGAAAATTTACAAATCGAAGTTCAGGGAAGGGATGAGAAGAATAGAAAAGAGCTAATATGAGACATAACAAACATTAATAATGTAAACTGAAGTTCCAGAGAAAAAGAGAAATGGAGGTATAGGCAATATGCAGAGATAATGGCTGAGAATCCTGCACCCTGACAAAAGACTTCAAATCTCAGATTTAAGACGTTATAAATATCCAAACAGGATCCACTACCAGGAAATTGCATCACTGTAACAGTAAACATGTTGAAACCAAAGTCAAAGGCAAGTCTCAAAAGTAGCCAGAGCAAGAATTTATACTACCTTAAAAGGTACAATAACATGCTAGGCTTTGCTGAGTTTTTGAGAAAAAAAAAAAAAAAAAACTATGTGAGTCATAAGACAACACATTGAAATCTTTTTTTAAATGCTAAAGAAAATATTTGCTATCTTAGAAGTCTATATTTGGAAAAATATTTTAAAAAGCAAAAAGTTAAAAGATATATTTAGGCCAATAAAAGTTGAGATAATTTATACCAATGTCGAAAGAAACACTGGAGAAAGTGATAAAGGCAGAAGGAAAATTAACCCCAGACGGGAGAGAAATCAGAAAAAGATTAACATTAGAAAAGACAGAAATATTGAAAGCATGACAGTAATGTCTTTTAAGCTTCAAAATACAAGTTCAAAAAGTGACAACATTGTCACAAAGCAAGGGTAAAAGCACATTAACTTGAAGAATTTAAGGAGCCTTCTTTGCTTATAACCAGGAAAAGTTCTCAGCTTTATTACTAACTATACAATAATAAATACAAGTGCACTAGACAATAATAAATAAATATTATCTATTAAAACTGATTGAGTTATCTCTAAGTATAAAATCAAGAAGTAAAATAATTTAGAGAAAGCAACAAAGAATATGAAAATGGGAAAATAACATGAGTAGAAACAAAATATGATAGTTTCACAAACCTAACTATCTTAGTCATTACACTAAATTTAAATGGATTAAACACATCAATTCAGATCAAAAAATTGTCAGATTGAATAAAACCTCAAGGGCCAGCCAAATAGCTCAGCAGCCTAAGTGCCTGCTTAGGCAAGCGCAGGGACCAGGGTTCGATCCCTGGCATCACAGGCCACAGTAGCCATGCTCCAAGATTGTTTTGAGACAGCCACAGAGACAGGGCTTGGTGGTGCATGCCTATAAGACTAGCGTTGGAGAGGCTGAAAACAGAAGGATCACTAGGAGTCTGAGCTTTGTAGTGAGACATGTACAAAGTACGTTGAAAAAAGAAAAGGAAAAAATCTTCAGCTATATGATACTTGTAAGAGACACATCTGAAATAGAAAAACACAGACAGTTGAAAGCAAAAGGATTAGAAAACATAGACAATGCAAATATTAATCCACAAAAGGTGGTACAGCATTCTAAATCAGATAAAGTGAGCCTCAACAGTATTACTAGTGGTGAATGGTACTATTTTTAGTGTAGTTAGAAAATGCAATTATGATACATTTGGGTTAACCACTAATAATTAGAAAATGTAGTCATGACAAATTTGGGTTAACCAACAACACGCCTTAAGCAATACATAAAATAATATTGATAAAAAATAAAAGGGAAAAAGTCATGGTTTGTGGTTTTAAATGATTTTTTTCACAAAATACTTCAGAACTCAATAATACTAAGACAATTAAAAAACAGACATCCTCTGAGAGGATAGCTAGCTTCCTGAGCTGCTACCACTCTCTTTGCTCTCTTGCTCTTTGCCACCATCATGAACGGTTGCCCTCTGCCATGTGGTACTCTGCCTTGGAGCCAGCTGAGTATGGACTGAAACTTTCAGTAACTGTGAGCTAAATAAAATTTTTCTTCCTTCAAGAAAAAAAGCAGACATCCCCACATACTTGAAAATTAAGTGATGTATTTCTAATCAGCTAATAGCTCAAGGAGCACATTATAATGGAAATGAAATATAAAAATGATTATAACAATGTGGCATATCAATATGTGTACATATGAATATCTCATAAAGAGGAATAGTTGTAGCACTGTTTATTAGAAAAGACAATCAATCAAAATTTCTTTCCCTAAAGCCAGCAAATAGTAACTTGTTCAACTCAGAGAAGGATAGCAGAAAGGAATAGAATCAAGAAAATAAATAGAAAAACCTTATAATAGAAAAAAATTAACAGCAAAAGTTCTTTTGGGGATGAAAATAGTTGACAGCATTTCAGGAAAACTTACATAGTAAGAAAAACACGTATTGTCTGGAAAAAAAAAAAAAGCCCCAAGACTGCCCTCCCAGGGGGCTGGGGAGATGGCTCAGTAGAATAAGTGCTTGCCTGGTAAGCACAGGGCCCTGAGTTCAATCTCCGGTTCTGCCAAAAATAAATAAATAAATAAATAAAAATTTAAAAAGCCCCAAGAAAAATATGTATTGTCACTGAAAGACACAAAATATCTAGTACCGTCACACAATCTTCAGGTGAAAACAGGCAATAGTAATTTTTGGCAAGTGGTGTCAGAGCAATTGGCATACACAGGCTAAGCAGGTGAACTTGAGCCTGAACCCCACAACTCATACAGAATTAATTCAAAATAAAACAGTTAAATATTTAAAAAAGAGAAGCCATAGATCTTTCAGAAGAAAACATAGGAGAAAACTTTTAGAAAACATAGGAGAAAAATCCTATGCAAAGAGTGTTAGGATATCAAAAATATAAAGGCAAAAACAGAATAGATGAATGTCATCAAAATTTAAAACTTTTCTGACACTGTCAAGATATATATTTTTAAAAACAGCGTTGGAAGAAATATTTGCAAAGCACATAGCTGGCAAATGATTTGTGTCTGGAGTATATAAAGACCTCTCAAAACTCAACAGTTAAACAAATATTTCAGTTAGATATGGGCAAAGAAATAAACACTTTCCCAAAGAGGATATACAGTAGGGAAATAAGCTCCAAAGTGTTAACAATTATTAATGCAATTATTAATGTTAGAGACATGTAAATTAAAGCCACAGTGAGGTATCAGTACATATGAAGCACTAAGATAAAAGTAGTAACAATAGTAAAGGCTGGCAAGGTTGTAGAAAAGCTGTATATCTTGGACATTGCTGGTGGGAAAGTGATATGATACAGCCATTCTGAGTATTTCAAACATTTTCCTTACAAAGCTAAATACACTACTATATGTTTTGGTGATTAGACTCCTGGTTTTTGATTCCTCAGGACTGACAATACAGGACCATTCAAATATTTATATATAAATCTCCACAACAGCTTTGTGTAATAGCCCCAAATCAGAAGTGACAAAAATGACCTCTGCAGCCAACTAGTTAAGACATCCACAGATGGAATACTGCTTAACAGCAAACAAGATCAAAGTCTAAATACATGCACCAACTTGGACAAATCTCAAGAGCACTACACTGAGTGCATAAAACTTCAATCTCAAAAGTTACATGCTGCATTATTCCATTTATTAAATATTCTCAAAATGAACTGATTTGTAGTTGCAGCAACTAGGGATGGGTGGAGGGAGAATGGCCTAAAGGTGTGACATAAATGAGAAGAGAAAGGAGATCATAATAACAGACAAGATCTGCATTTCCATTGTGGCATTGTTTACACAAATGTATTCATGTGATAAAATCGCAAAGAAAAACTGGGTATGGTGGTACACCATAGTGTAATCCCAATACTCTACAAGGCTGGGGATTGAAACTTTGGACTCAGGTTGGGTAACTCAGTGATTTAGCAGAACTACATCTCAAAATAAAAAAGAAAGGTCTAGGGATGTAGTTCAGTGCAAAGATGCTGAGTTCAGCCATTACTGCAAAAGTAAAAGAAAGCAGTGCAGTACAGTGGGGCATGGTGGCATAGGCCTGTAGTCCAAGCACTGGGCAGGCTGTGCAGGAGGGTTTTCAGAGCTCAAGTCCTGCCTGGGCTACACGAATGACTTCAGGGTGATCAAATGAGACCATATTTGAAAAAAAAAGAAAAGAAAAAACGTGAAAAACTAAGACACACATACACAGGCACGCACGCGCGCGCGCACACACACACACACACACACACGCATACCTAGGACAAAATCTCACTAAATGTTATGGCCCTCATACATGAACAAAGTACTTCGTATGCAGCAATTTCTCTGTGAATGTTCACAAACTGAAGAAATAGGTGAATAAGTGGGGGAAGGTTTTACATTTATGACCTCAAGAGATGCTTAAATTATTTCATGAATCTTTAATTCATAATGAATTGCAAAATAAGGAAGGGATATTTATCTATTCTCCTTAACGCTCCAGGAATAATGGTGTCCCCAAACACAACATAGTCTTCAACATGTTTTTCAATAGCGAAAGCCTGGGGTGGACAGCTCATAGACCTAACTCAGGAAATTGCTCATGTTTGTATTTCTTCTTGTGCAGTCATAACTGTGATTGCACAGAGAACTCTACTGACCCAATTCAGGTTTAGAGCAAGCAATGCAAAAAGCTAGAAGAGCATGACAGAGGAAGACATGTAGAGTTTTCTAAGTAGAGCTCCTTGAAAACTCAATAAGATCATCTACTTGTGTCAACACATGAAACCCTGCATTGCAAGGGTCAGTTGAGTGACTTACAGATACACAGATAGGCTCTAAAGTAGGAAAACTGAATCTGATTCCCAACTACCAGTGGCTTAAATCACTATGTGGAAACCCTGAAGTAGCGTGTTATCTTGTCATCTTGCTTTGCCATCAGCACCATTTTTGCCTTTTACCAGGACTTTGTGCTGTGACTGTAGTACCAGTGCAAAGATCATCTTTTTAAAAATATATTATGAATGGATGCATGTTTTGAGATCTGCTGTTCAGTGATGTAAACATCTTTAACCACAGTAAACAGAAACTAATCCAAAAATGGATCTTCAAAGACCGAATAATGTGAATTAGTGACAAGCCACGCTTTCCATACCACTAACGTTGCACTTGTGATCATTTGTTCCCTTGAAGAACAAATTCTGAATCTGTTTTATGGCCATAACAGAGTCAGTTTTCCCATTGGTAGCTCTTTAATAAAGAGGATAGATGTTTTTTCAGAGGTTAAGAGGTTAAGCTGTTTGCAGTGGTAACAAAGGAGTTTCATTCTAACTCAGAAAGGGCAAGAGAAAGTGATGTGGGCAGTTTGGGAGAGGTAGGCAGCTGCCTGAGCAAGGACTTTGAATGACCTAGAGTACAGCTGATTGAGGGGGTAGCTGCCTAGAAGGTGATGTGGGTGTGGCAGCAATTGGAAGAAGCAACCACAGCATAAAAGCCAGGGAAAATCCACAGAAAGTAGCACAGAAGACAAATACCCTTCCCTTGCTCAGAACTTTTGTAGAGCATCCCTTTGCATAAACCTCAACTGACTCCTAACCACAAGTAAGACATTGAGATTAAGGTGTCTTGTCATTTGTGATACACAAGGTGGGTGAAACCTTAGGTGATGCTGTAATTTAAGAAGTGGATTTAGGATATGGAAAGCCTGGTTATGTATCAACCACTGTTTCCATGGAGCATAGGTTGAGAAACCAGAGTAGACAGATAAAGGAGTTCACAGAAGGTGAGCTCTAAAAGTCAGCTCCAAGAAGATATGGTTCTTTCAAGAAGTTCGACTATGAACTCATAGAGGCCTGGTATGGAAAGGTGATAATTAGAGGGTTTTTTTGACATAATTTTATTGATAAACAAATAGCAATGAGACAGTTTCAAATCAAATCGG
>NDGM011172853.1:0-10505 GCA_002564305.1 Octomys mimax | reverse complement strand
TTCCAATTATATCTTGATAAAGCTGATAGTATTTTTGTATCAGCATACAAAATCTTGATAGTAGAAGCCCTAGGATGTTTTTTCTTGCCATATCAAGAATTTTTTCCCCACAGATGGAGGCAAAAGCTTTTCTCAAATCTGTGGTTCTTTTTAAAAAGCAATTATGGAAAAAAGGACTGCCTGTGTAGGAAACACAGCATAGGGCCTTTCTCATCTCAGCTCTGTTGGTTAGCCCTGTGGTGTCGCTGAGTGGCCACAGAAGTTCTTTTGGATGTCTTGGCCTTCAGAGGGCTCATCAGCTAATGTAGTGTTAGATGAAGTCTCTTCCTTCAGAGCCTTTCAATTCTAAACGTTGCAATCTAACACAGTTAAGATGTGCAGCCATGGCTTCAGCAGCATCTCTGTTCCCAAGATTGTGTCCCAAAGGCGCTAAGTTTGACTTCTTGGTGTGATGAGTAGAGTGGGTTCCCACCATCTGTGAGCAGGGAGACTGTCGCCTATGAACTGGGGCCAGGCAGTTGTGGTGTGAAACGCCCAAGCTACATGGATTTGTATTTTCTGTTGATGGCAGGTCCAGCTCTTCTAGCTGTGGTAAGAAGCTCTGCCCGCAAGTTCACGTATTACAGAGAGTCCTTTTCCTTGAGAGAGCAATTTGTTTTGACATTAATGAATAATAGATCATTTATTAAAGTTTTGGTTTTAGGTCTTAAAGGGTACATTTATTACTGTGACTCCAGGAAAATAAATTTTAATACCCCCTTTAAATAAATTATCACGATAACAGATATTTATTAGAGGAAATTTGCAAAACATAGGAAAAATCAAACACCATTTAAAAATATTTAAAGGATTTTACTCAATGTATACAACAGTCCCCTCAGCCCAAAAGCTGTCTGATATGCAAAGGCAGAGAATCAACTGAAGACAACGGTGGTCATCTGGGGTTTCTAAATGTAGTAGCACATACAGTAATGACAGCTAGCATTTGATTAGCTCTTTCTCTGTATCACTCCCAGCACTTTCTCTTTTTATCCTCAACAGAGGTGGGGCTATTAGTTTTACTTCACAAATAAGTACAGACTTTATAATTGAGATTATACATAAGCTATATAGTTTGCCAAAGATGATGTAAGTAGTCAAGGGTGGCACCGAAACCTGGAGCTGGACCTGTTCACCTCCTGCTGCACCAGCCTGGACCTGGGCCTGTCAGGTGTGTTGGTCACAGCCTCACGCAGCTCAGCAGGAGTAAAGGAGAATCTTTGAGGTCTTTGGTCTTCTGGTTAAACTCTAGCATCTGGGTGTCCACTTGCACAATATGAAGACCAACCCAGAATCTTGCAAGAGACAGCTGTCTTAGAATTAAGGGTCAGACTGGCACTAAATTGCCTTTGTGTATGACAATATGTACATTATCATCAGCTATGTCACCAATTAATTAGCAAATCTTGTTTAGGTGATTATGAGCTGCCTCAGCACTGTTTTCAGCTTCATCTTGAAAGTTTTGTAAATAGTGGAAACCCAAGACCTCTACAATGACTATACAAGGAATTTGGTTCCTCTTTCCTTTGCAAAGGTTAAAAGATGTCCTTAAGACTCTTTTTAGCTCTCAGATATGCATGATCTTGTTTCCAAGAAAAGGTTGAGTAGTATATAAAATAACTATTTTCTAATTATGGTCAATATTCAAATTATTCACACATTTCTTTGCAATTCACTGACTATGTGATACTCTTAAACAGTATTAAAAGCAACTTATTCACATACAAAAAAATAAGTTCAAACATTGTTCTATCCCATTATATTCTGTTTTACAAAGGCAGAGAGCCAGCAATAGTTAATATTGATACTAAAATTTGTATAGTTCTTTATGACTTATAAAATAAACCATGGAATCATTACAGGCCTCCAATGAATTAGGCTTTGGTCCTTTTCTTCCTACAGGTGAAGAAGCAAAGACCCAAGTGAGTTGCACCATTAATTAATTTTTCACTCACTTGACAGCATTAAGAATGACACAGTGCTATGATCCCAGGATGTGGAATCCAACTAAACCTTTCCTCCCATTTCTGCCGTTTACTAACAACATGACAGGAAGCATGTTTCTTAGCCTCACTGAACACCAGCTTCCTTATGTGAACTGGATCAAAGTGCATACTCACAGGGATACAGTGAGAAGGAAGTAAAATAGTCCATGGGAAGTATGAAACACAACAGGTGAAACATAGCTGTTACTCAAGAAAAATGGTGACTGACATTGTTACGTTAATATCACATAATGTTGCAGCCTATCTGTGGTGATAGGTGCTACTGATAGGTCTCTAAATGACAGAGCCAGTGTCATGCCTAGGCTTAAGCCAATTTAATTCAAAATGGATCAATCCCTATGCAGTGAAGAAAACAAATTAAAAGAAATGCAAATAAAAAGCTAATTTAAAAAAATGCAACTATCTCATTAGCTATTCCAAGTGAAAATGGTGTTGCTAGATTCTGGGCAGAATCGCTTTTTCTTAGCGTGGTGGCCACTCTGGTTCCTAGTGTATGAACTGGAGGGCAGCAGAGGTTGCTTGCCCTGTGGCTGGCTTTTATTGCAGATTTATCACAGATGTAAAGTTTTCTTGGGCAGATGTTGAAATCTAGATAGAAAAATTTATCAATGATGTATTGCACAGACTATTCATCTTGAAGAAGATACCACATTGCAAGCTGTCTTGTTTAACAGGCTTACAGAGAATAGTTTCCATAGAAACAAGACAAAAATCTTTCATTTTATATAATCCTGGATGTCTCAGTAGACCTGAAGAATACACCATGAACTGTCAAAATGCTGCTTCTGACGATGTACGGAGAGCAGTATTTGTTGCTTTGTCAAGCTGCCCGTGTGTGGCACTATGCACTGGAAATTTCAGTTAAGATGCTGATCTTTACAAACAAAGTGATTTGTCTTTGAAGATTCTAATTCACTTTTTCATTGCAGTGATCAATAGGTCAGCAAAGTAAGGAGTTAAATCCAGCCTTCTGTTATACACTCTACATGAAACTTTTCATAGAAAAGTTCTTCAGATGCAGAATTCGCCGTCTATAGTTGCTTCACAGTTGACTTGCCATTTCATAGCAATTATGCTTTGCCCTCAACCTACAAGCTAGGTCGCGCAATTTAGTTTTCGTTTATAGGAAGAATGCAGCAAACTTCTGAGAATTTTAACCATTGTATTTCCTGAAAGCTCTTGTATTCAGTTAATTCATCTTGCTTTCATTATAAATAAGAATAAAGCTATTGTTTGACCCTTGTTACAGAGAAATTCTGAATTATATAGGAAAGTAAATGCAAGGTCCAAAAATTCAAGTCTCAACATTATGATTTAAAAATTAAAAAAAATCTTTTACTTATTTATGTATTTATATGGTACAGGGTCTTCCTATGCCACTTGGACTTATAGTGGTACTCCTGTCTCAGCCTCCCTAGTGCTGGTATTATAGGCATGCGCCACCATGCCGGGTTGTCGTAGCTGATACAGCAGGCAGGTCAGCATGGCATGTGGTACTGGGGATGGAACCCGGGTCCTTGTGCTTGCCAGGCAGGCACTTAGATTGTTGAACTATCCCTGCAGCACTATGTTTTTAAATAAAGACAGAATGGATGATGAGTTGTAAATGCGTAATCACAATAACATATTTTTAATAGTGAGATCACAAGTGATAGACTGGCTCTTGGGGCAAAGTCGATACACAAAGCAGGGATACAGGTCATTACTGGGAACAAAAAAGGACAAACCATTTGTAATGTGAACACATTATTAAAAATTTATTTATGAAATACACAGTTCCAGACTGCATGGCCATGTTTGCAAATTATTTTTTTACCTTCTATTACTATGTTTTTCTCTTTACCTGTGTTCATTTAGCTGTTTATTAGTATTTCATTAAATAACTATTACTATTCCCTTATTTTCTGCTCATAAAAATAGAGTATATTCATTGAAAAAGATATGAGGAAATGCAATTAATTGTAGAGTACAACTATATTCCCATTACTAGAAGATAAATAGCATTACCACTATAGTATGAATTTCTCAGAATTGATACATTTATGTTATTATAAGAGGTAAACTGTATAAGACAGAAACAGGATTGTGTTCTTCAAACTTATGTCAATTTTTCACTTGACATCTATTTTTTCTATATAAATAGAGATAGGTTCTTTTAATGACTCAATAGTGTCACATTGATACAATCATTCATTTTGTAGGGGCTATTTTAAATGTAATGGAAAATTTAATCCTATATTTCTAACACTGGTATATTTCTAGTGCTATTCAAGAATGAGACTGGGGAGCACAGTTCTTTTTTTCTCATACTTATGGAGCTATAAAACTTAATGAGCCGTGGCGCTCCCCAAGTCAGGGCAAGATAAGGGCAACTTAGCCAGACAGTGCTGGTTTATTTAAGTCATAGAGCGTTATCACCTTGAGGATGCCTCTGCCCGTCTCAGACAATGGTGGATTCTTCCCCCATATTATGCAATAGGAACTCCAGTTAGCTTATATACAGGAAGTCTGCCTGACAACAGGACCCAGCCAATTTAACCAGTTGTAAAATATACTGTTGTCTGTCTTTCATACTTCCTTCTGCAAACCTGTGCAAATGATTACCTTACTTTAACAAAGGGCTGGTGATTTGGACCTCAACATCCTCCAGTTTGCTGGTGTGATAAAGCTGTCTGCCTTCCAAAGTGCTTGGCATTCTGCCTTCCTCTGGTGTGGGCCTTAACCCCCACAACAATTTAGCAAGTAATTATTGAGACTTAACTAGGTATATTAGGCTTTGTATAGCTCGGAGCAAGAATAAAAAACCTCCAACTTCCATATTCTCTTATTAGCAGCTAATTAAAATTACTATCTTTAAGTAGATTTTGGATTTGATCTAGTCTTGATAACTGGTGAAAGAATTAGAGAGAAGATGAAATTATTTTGGAAAACTCTAAATAATTAAGGTAAGGGGCAAAATTCTCATTGCCCAGAAAATACCTTGCTGGTTTTTATTTTATTTTATTTTTTTATTATGTTGAAGTTCTTTCTGCATGGAGTGTAACAATAATAACAGCAACCACTTGAGTGCAATTTAAATTGTAGGAGACAGCCATGCTAGTTCTCCTGAAAAACAAAGCCCTTGCCACAACCTGTCCCTGAACTCTCCTTCACCCTATTCACTGAGGTATGCAGAGTTTGCTATATTGAAAACAATGTTCCTGGCAGTCGAGGTGCCAGCCTTGGGTACATCAAGCTATCGGCACACTGCTGGTTGGAAGCCTTTGTGTCTGGTATGGCTACAGAATTTGTTTTCCCTATGCACTCTGCCGTGACAGTCACACACCTCCCTGATAGACACCAATAAAAGCCATGAGCTTTTAGAGAGGAGGCTTTTTGATCCACAGAGAATGCTGGGTCATCTCAGAGTTCCACAACTACAGAGCTTTTTCTTTTGAATTCTTGTGCCATGTTGCTGGCTGGGTTAGACTGATACCATCATCAAAGGTTTTGGTATAAATCAATTCCATATATTTTAAATCTCAAAATAACATTATGATGCAGACAAAATTATTTGTAGTATTTTATTGCTATTTTAGTGAGATTACAGTGGTAAGAATAGCTCTAATGAAACATAGTACAGAAAGCCTAACTCATGCTGGACCTCGGGGTGCATTCCTACATGTTCAACTACTCATGAGGCCGAGACTGGAGGATTGCTTGGATCTAGGAGTTTGAGAATAATCTGAACACATCATGAGGTTTTGTCATAGATAGATAGATAGATAGTTAGATAGATAGATAGATAGATGGATGGATTGATAGGTAGATAGATAGGTGCACTTGAATCTGGCAATCTGACACAGAATAATTATCAAATGGGTCATTGGAGGCTCAGAGGAAACTCTAGCATATGCCTGGCTAGCAGAGCATACTAAGCCATGGCCACAGATTAGATTTTTCCTCCTGTCACAGCTTCTTCCAGAAGAAATCTATCCTGCAGCCTCCAGAGTAGCTTCCTAGGCCTTGCACTGGCTGGACTAAGATGTACTTTGTACTCCTGACTTATCTGCATGATCAGTTCTACAACTCAGTGTGAAGTGAATAACAATGTTTTTCCAACTGTGAGCAACCTCCCTTTCATCCTGTCCTCTCCTTTCTCGAGTCCTTGTGTCAGAACCAGAAACACTATTCTTATAATTAATGTACTAGGCTATGTATCTATGATATAGAGCTCTCTTTTTTTATTCCCTTCCTTCCTTCTTTCTTTAGTTCTTTTCTTTTTTCCCTTTTTTGGGGGGAGGGTACTGGGGATTGAACTCAGGACCTTGTGCTTGCCAGACAAATGCTTATTCTACTGAGTTATCTTCCTGGCCCTAAAGTTGAAAATGATTTTTTTTTTTTCTGGCTCAGGCTGCCTTAAGGGTGGGTCTGGTAATGTAGGTTGAGTGTGGGGATCGAACCACAGCATCCTGCTCCTGACTGCATTTGCATGAGCAGGCACTTAAACAACTGAGCTAAGGGCAGGCCCCCTATTCCTTCCTTCCTTCCTTCCTTCCTTCCTTCCTTCCTTCCTTCCTTCCTCTCTCTTACTCTCTCTCTCTCCCTCTCTTCTCTCTCTCTCTCTTTTGCGTGGTATCACCCAGGTTCTAGAGCCTTATTTTGCGTTTAGTGATTTCAAATTTATCAAACTGTTTCATCCCAAGTAACCTAATCTTGCAAAAGATGTCAAGTTTGATACTAGGATATAGAGAATGTTTCCTGTAAAAAAATGGAATTTAGAAATCTCCAAATTTTGCTTCAGGAGGACAATTTCTGGTGAAATTTTATTATGGAAATTACTGACCACCCATAATGATTTAACTTTAGCTAGAAATCTCCTTGTTTCAATTATTGTTGTCAACCCTCTTGCTTCAGTGGTGTCACAGACCCTTTCTGACATCTCCTGAATATGAGCAACACTTTAGAAGTTTCTTTAGATGTCTATATTCACTGCATTTAATTATCAGGGATAACAAAGGGAAAATAAAGATTTCAAAACATCTATCATGGTGTACTCACACAGTGTTCCTTTTTCTTTTCTTCACTCTTTCTGGAAAAAGTCAGTGGGGTCTGTGGAATGTTGTTTCCCATATTACTTGTGACCTTGAAAATGCATTAACTGAGTCTGAGTCTTACAGCTCTGATCTAGTTTTGGAGTGTTCAACATGCTCTTCATAGGCTGCCTTTTGTGGTACTATGTCATGATTTAGCCAACAGGAAGGGAATATTAAATATCTCACATAGATGTTAGCAGAAAAACTGGGCAGAAAATGGAATTCTCTTGTGTTGGGGATGCCGAACCTGTTATGACTCTTGGCAATGCCCCTGCATTTTCCCAGCCTACGACAGATGAGTTTTTATTTAAGTACTTTGTATCCAGTCTTTGGAAAATTGATTGCCCTTTCACATCGTATTCACAATTTATATATTTCCAGAAAAGGTTGTCAAGATTTCAAAACTTAAGCCATGTAGTAAAAGAGTTCTTAGGGAAAGCTCTGTAGTGATAACCACCTACAGTAAAAAGAAGGAACCTAATATTTTACCTCGGGGAACTAGAAAAGGAAGAACAATGTAAGCTTGAAGTTAATAGAAGGAAAAAAAAGTAATAATTAGTGTAGAAATAAAGTAAAAAAAACAACATAAAAATCAATAGAACAACTGTTACCTTGGTGCTAAGATAAATATAATTGACACACTTTTAGCTAGATTAGGAGAAAATAACAGTCAGAAATTAAAGAAGAAATATTATAATTGGTAGTGAAAATACAAAGGGTTAAAGAGACTATTATGAACAATTGTATTCTGCCAAACTGGACAAAGTAGAAGAAATGAAAAGAATCCCCTGGGGAGGGGCCGGGGAGATGGCTCAGTGGAGTAAGTGCTTCCCTGGCAAGTGCAAGTGCCTGAGTTCAATCTCCGGTTCCGCAAAAAAAAAAAAAAAAAAAAAAAAAAAAAATCCTCTGAAAACAGTCAACCTACCAAGACTGATTCATGAATAAATGGAAAAGTCTAAAGAGATCATTTACATGTAATGAGATAGAATCAGTGATAAACCTACATTTATTGGTGAATTTTATGAAACATACAGTATAAAGAAGGGGTACTGTCAGAACTTCCTAAACATTTCAAAAAATGAAAGAGAACACTTTTTCTTAATTTTATGAGGATGGTATTACCTCAGTACCACAGCCATACAAGGATACTACAAGAAAAGAAAGTTCCAGGCTAGTATCTTTGATAATTACATATGCTGATATCCTGACCAAAATACTAGCAAACACATTAAAATGATCGTGTCATGGTTTGAAATTAAAATGTCCCTACAAAGCTTTTGTGTTCAGAAGTGGGGTTTTGTAAAGGTGATTAAATCAGAAGGTCTGTAGCTTTGTGTGTGGATTACTATATCGAGGAGATTATAATTTGATGAGGAGATACAATCAGGAGATGGAGACTAGTGGAATGGACTGGGTCATGGGGCAGCAACCTCGGGTACTCCATCTGGTCCCAGACCCCTTCTTTTCTGACTCTGTCCCTCTTTCCGTCTGCTTCCTGGCCACCATGGATCAGGAACTGTCCTCTGTCATGATGTTTCTGCATTGTCAGGGCCTAAAGTCATGGAGTTAGTGGACCACGGTCAGAAACCTTGGAAACCGCGAGCCAAAATGAACTTCTCATTTTAAGTTGTTTTGCATCAAGTATTCTGTTACAGCGATGGGAAGCAGAATAATACAGATTCTAAACCATGTTCAGAGAAGATTTTGCTAATTTTCCTTTGGGATGCGAAAGTTATTTAACATATAAAATTCAACCAGTATGATATACAACATTAACAAATTAAGGATAAAAATTGTATGATCTTTTTAATAGATGTGAAAAAGGATTTGACAAAATTTAACAGATTTTTGTGGTATAAACTTTTAATAAATCAGATGTGCAAGGAAAGTATCTCAATATAATCAAAGGAGTATATGACAACTGTCAGTTGTGTTAGTTTGCTTTAACATGCTGATTGTGAAAAGCTGGAAGTTTTGCTCTGAGATCAGGACCAAGACAAGAATGCTCATTTTTTTTTTTTTTTTTCGGTACTGGGGATTGAACTCAGGACCTGCTCTTGCCAGGCAGGCGCTTATATTCTATGGAGCTATCTCCCTAGCCCCTAAGAATGTTCACTCTTGTCAGTTGTAATCACTGCTGTATGGGAAGTCTTAGCCAGAGAAATTAAGAAAAGTAAAAGATAACCAAACTGAATAAAAGTAAAATTATATGCAGATGACATGATCTTATTTATGAAAAACTATAAAGACTCTATCAAAAATTGTTAGAATTAATGAACGAATTCAGTAAATTTTCAACATGCAAAATTCAGTTGCTTTTCTGTGCAATAGCAACTGTCCGAAACAGAAATTAATTTACAACAGTATAAAACTATAAGCATGAATTTAACCCAGAAGTTAAATTTCTGTGTATTGAAAGTAATAACACTTTGATAAAAGAAACTAATGAAGACACACATAAATGGAATGATATTCTGTGGGATAAAGTAATTTATTGTTAAAATTAGCATTGTAATCTACAGAGTCAATGTTAAAATTCTGATGACATATTTGACAGAAATAAAAATAATCTTAAAATTTGCTTAAAACCACAAAAGACTTCATATAGCTAAAATGAGCTTGTAGAGGAACAAAGCCAGGGGCATCATAATTCCAGATTCTAGAATATGCTACAGAGCTCTAGAGCATAATACTGGCATAAAAACAGACATGTAGGCAAATGGAAAAAATAGATTTTCATATTTGTGTCCAATTGATCATTAACAAAGTTTCCAAGAACACAGCAGTGAAAGGATAGTCTTTTCAATGAATACTGCTGGAAAAATTGGATATCTACATGCAGAAAAACAAATTTAAACTTCATTCCACATTGTATACAAAAATACACTTAAGTGGATTAAAGACCCAAGTATAACTTCTGAAACCGTAAAATTCATAGAACAAAATATGGAACTGCTTCTTGATATTGGTTTGGGCAATGAGTTTTAAAAATGTAAACCAAAAAGTAAGGCATAAAGAAAGTGTTGTATGCATGTACCAACTTCATGCAAGAAGTGTAAACAGTGTATATTACAACCATGTGCTAATAAATAAAAACAATTTTAAAAGAAACTAAAAACATCAAATGTAATTATACCAAACACAAAAGCTTCTACATGGCAAAGATTCAATTATCAATTAGCAAGGTGGAAAGGCAACTCAGAATAGGGGAAATATTTGCAAACCACAATATTTTAAGGGGTTGGTATCTAAAATATATAAGGAACTCATATGATTTAATTGCAGAACAATTACACTGAAAGATACAATTTATTTTATTTTATTTTTTTTAAACATTTATTTATTTATTTTGTCTGTGTGTGTGTGTGTGTGTGTGTGTGTGTGT
>NDGM011172846.1:0-10204 GCA_002564305.1 Octomys mimax | reverse complement strand
CCCCTCTCCCCTCTCTCCCCTCTCTCCCCTCTCTTTCCTCTCTCCTCTCTCTCCTCTCTCCTCTGTCCTCTCCCCTCTCCTCTCCCCTCCCCTCTCTCCTCTCTCCGCTCTCTCCCCTCTCTCCCCTCTCTCCCCTCTCTCTCCTCTCTCCTCTCTTTCACACTAGCCAAGAAAGTTTCCAAGGTAGGTTGCTTACTCTTCTGTAGACCAGACACTTGGGGAGCGACCTGCTCCCCCCATTTACCTACCTCATGGTGCAGAGGGCAGTGGGAGCTGAGAAATCAAGCAGCTTCTCAGAGGGGCAAAAAATGCTAGGCATGGAGCCTGGACAGGGAAGGACAGAGAGCCCATAGGGTGCTGTCTCCCCGGATGCTCCCCCTATGTCTAGTGGCCTCGGTGGGTACCTTCATGGGCAGTGCAGTAATGGGCATGAGCACCATCCTGCACCGCCAGACAGAGGCCCCTCTGGTGCGGCCTGTGGCACCAGACAGTGAGTGCTCTGTGCTCCGAGGCCCAGTGCCCAGGGCGCTCGACCTGCCAGGAAGGGTGCTGTGGAAGGCAGCGAAGGAGAGACTGAGTTCAGAGCTCAGGAGGCCTGGAGATTTTAATAGAGGGGGTTTGGGGAACGAGCCCAGAGCCCAAGGGAGGACAAGGCCTGCTCTGCTTGGGACGGCGCCTTAGCCTACTCAGGGTCATCCTCAACAGATAAAGGCAAGTAAAGTCCAGTTGATCCATGAGAATCCAACACTCACAAAAACAAAACCTGGATGATAAGGATTAGAGTACGAATTCGCACTCAGTTGTGTTCATGCCTACAGAGGAGAGGGTTGGGCAGATACACAGACAGCTGTCGGTGATGAACAGGGAGAAGGACATGGGACTAGGATTCATGTTGACTGAAAAGCTGGATGCAGGCTGGTGAGATAGCTCAGTGAACTAGAGCACCTACTTAGGCAAACGTAGGCAAGCTCAGGGATCATGGTTCAATCCCCGGCACCACAGGCCATGTCAGCTCCACCCCCGGGGCGGGCTGAGCTGGCCAGAGCCGGGCATGGCGGTGCGTGCCTGTAATTCCGGCTGGGAGGCTGAAAGCAAGAGGATTACAGAGTCCAAGCTCCATAGTAAAACTCTGCAACAACTAAATACATTTTTAAAAAACAAACAGCTGCGTGGCACGTAAACTGGCCCCTTCTCTCTAAACAGGCCGCTGCCCAGCCTTCAGCCTCAGGCTCTAGGGAGTTCAGACCCCCTGGATTCTGCCCAGATAATACATGCTGCCCTGATAGTGGGGGCCGCAGCTCTCGGCTGCTCCAGAGCTAGGCAGTCCTCGGTGGGAAGCCAGGTGAGCACACACACACGAGTCTGCAGCAGTCTCTGGACCGTGGGCTTTCAGGGACGATGTCCTTCAGGGTGGCAGAAGGCCTTAGACAGTTGCACCTTCTCTGTAGGTACCGCAGGGGCGTCCCCATCACGTGCCCACCTCCGCAGAGGACTGACGCATCTCACCATCCGCTCTGATGATGCCCAGCTCTTCAGGCAGGCTTTCCACCTTGGCCCGGTGCCCTAGCCTCACCTGCCTGGTAGCATGGCGCAGCTCAGAATTCTCCTCTGTGGAGGGCCTAAAGCCAGCGGTGACAGAAGCACTGTGCAGCTCCAGCTGAGCCACACGGGTGTCAGCTCCCGCAGAGGCCTAGGTCAGCTTTGCGCAGGCTCTCCCTGCAGGCCACCTGAGCAGGAGTTCTGTGCTTACCCCGCAGTAGCCCAGGAACACTATTCGTACAAGGATGACAAGTCCCGCCCATGGTGTGATTGCCTTTGTGGGGATTTTCTCCTTTACCACGAACCTCAAGGGAGCCGTATTTATACTTCAGATCTAGAGCTGAACCTCAAATATAATTCACGTCTGTGCACAGCACTCAGGCCCAGGGAAGACTGACAGCCTTCTGCTTTATTATATGAGGATTTTTGATACAAAATAAAGTTGTGCGTACGAAATTAGGGCCTTCAGGCCAGGGTTGCGCTAGCAAGCCTTGGGAACGAGAGACTGGTCTTCCCCACCTGAAGGCTCCAGACCTCAGGTCAGGACTCGAATTCCTCTCCCGAGCAGTGGCTGGGTGCTCGGGGCCACAGGTGCACAGCTGCTCCAAGCCCACGTGACGGTCTGCGTGTCTGTGACCTCTCAGAGCTCCCAAAGAGCAAATAGCGGCCTCGCTGGTCTTACGCATCCCCAAGAGAGAAAGCACCGTGGCTCAGGGATGAGGCCACTGGAGGTCAAGAGGAACTGGGGCGCTTTTCATGGGGCACTGCGAATGTTTGTTCTAAATAAATATTTAAAGTCCGGATGCTGAGAGCAGCCCTATGCCTGCATTTGGAAACCAATTAGTCTTTGTCGCCTGCAGTTTGCTTGTTAGGACACTGGCCTTTGAGAGGTCAGGAGCAGAAGCTGAGACACTGAGACTCCCTCTGCGGTCTGCTGCAGGGACAGGGCCATTGAGCCAAGCTGAGGATGTCCTGGAAGAAGGCAGAAAAGAGGAATTTATACTCTTTTTACTTTTTAAAGAGAACAAAATACAGACAAAAATACAAATGATACAGAATTTCACTAAACAAAACCAGAGGGCTTCAGCGATGGCTGCTACACTGTGGTGAGCAGGTGGAGTCCAGGAAAGTCGCTGTCATTGTCTGGAAGGTCATTTAAATGTTGCCTTGCCTTTCTCTTCAAGTAAGTTACATTTTTCTTTGTACACATTCTGTACATTGAGAGTTGTAGCTGCTCATGGAGCAGCCTCCCCCACCGCACACAGCAGAGCGGCTCCTGTGTTGTGGCCTCCCCCACCTGTCCACAAGTGTTTCTCTGGGTGGCTCTGTGAGCTCAGCCAGCTCGGCAACCCAGATGCCAGAGCTGACCTGGCCAGTGGCCAGCTGACTCCACAGCTACACTGCCTGCAGCCAGGAGAAACATGGGGACCCAGAGAGAGTCCAGACCCGTCCCCCAGGGTTGGCCAGGCACCATGGGTCTCTCCAGGTCTGTTGCCTTGCCTGTCCTGCAAAGGAACTTTCTCCTTCCGGGTAGTGTCAGGAGCTCACCTGGAGAACACCGTGGGAAAGAAGTCCCGCCCTCCAGTGAGCACCTCATTGCTGCAGGGAGCAGGACCAGCTCAGCTCAAAAGTCTCTCTGAGACTCCAGGCAGTGGCAACATTAGAGGGCACAGGCCCACCTTCCGGCACACTCAGGCATGTTTGTGAAAAGCCCTCCAAAGGCAGAGGTATGAGGTGCTTTCTAGTACAAGCAGAAAGAGCACAGCATTGCTAAGGGAAGCATGCTCATGGCATCCAGCAGGATGAGGTCCTGTGATGGAGTGCAGCCTTGCGAGAGCACTGCCCAGAGACAGCGTGGCAGGCCTGTCCACTTGGGGCTGGCAGAAGGTGTAGGGCGCACTGAGGATGTGGAAGTAGGGGCCGATCAGTGCAGAAGCAGGAAACCACAATGTCACGATTATCCTCACCAGGGATGGAAGCTGCCAGGTGCTTCACCCTTCTGAGAAACCGTCCCATGAAGGTCCAGAGAGAGGGCTGGGTACACTCTGGCCCCACCTGGAGTCCTTCTCTCTCTATCCACGGCCAGGCCCATAGGACCTTGGCCTGCTCACTCCGGGGATTTGTAGGTGGGAGAGGTTTGGGCTGGTGTCCAGAGATATGGCAATCCCCAGACAGCAGAGGGGGACAGCTGTGCCGCAAAGGCCCCTTCCCAGTGGCTGGTGACCATTTGTGTACTGACAGTGATGTGGTCTCTCTGTTTCTGATACATGCACGCAATCGGACGCTGTCACTAGAGCAGCCACCCACTTTTTGCACCTGCTTGCATGGATGACATCAGAGAGCCGAAGGGCATACGCACCTCCTTAAGCTTAAAAACTCACTTTTCACGTTTACATTCTTTGGCGTTGCCGGTTAGCACCTATGGTTGAGTGTCTTATCTTCCGTACTGTTTTCCTCCTGAAGGACTAGGGGATTTTATTTATGGAGACTGAGTCACTATCAAAGTCTCTCCTTTGCAACAGGCGGAGAAAGGGGGCCAAATCCTCAGAGGGTCTGGCCCCCAGGCACACAGCCGCTGTCTGGGTGCAGGCTGGGCTGCTGAAGGTCTCTCCTGTCCTGCAGCTTGGGTGACACTGAAAGCCTGCACCTGAGGCCGTCAGCTGGCCCTGCACAGGGGCCAACCCACACATGTGGCATGTTCTGCGTAACCAAAGGTCTTGTTCAGCTGAGAGGAACCCTTCACCAAGACCCTGCTCTGCCCTGAGGAGCCGACCGAAGGCTCGGCGTCTCTGTGTGTCAGAGGTCCCTCGCCCAGCCTGCGGTCTTCAGATGTGACCCTGATGAGCTCAGACCGAGGCACCAGAGCAAGTCCTTTCCCAAAGCCTCTTTCCTGACCCCGCCGTCCCAACCAGCATTTGGGGAACCCACAGGGACTCAGCCACCCACGACCACAGCTCTCCGGCCACGTGGAGTTGACGTGCTAAATGCGCACAGAGCCGCCGGAGAGGAAGATTTTCACAGGTGACATGATGTTGCCACTGCAGAGAGGACAAACGAATGCAAGTCCCAGCAGACAGGAGCATGCCGAGGACCATGAGGAGCGAACACGGCTGGCTCCGACTCAGAAACAGATGCCAGCTGGCAGGAAACACGATCTTTGATGGCATTCCAATGTACTAGCAGTCATGGATGGTGTAAAAAATACAAACAGCCCCAATGTGTGCGGCGGTAGCATTTGCACATTTCCACAGCACCTGGTAACTTTGCGGCAGCCTTTGGAATACAACTGCACCGAAGGCACTTCTTGGCACTTAGCCCTCTCTTCTATGCTGGCAAATAACTATTTCAATGTTTTCTTTCTTCCTACTCGCTGCTTCATTGATTTATTTCTCAAACACTGTTTTCCATACTCTACATTTTAATACAAAAGACAGATACCCAAGGAACTTTACATTCATTTATGTCACTATCCCTCAGATGTTTTCAACATGCTACAACATCTGGGGGAGACATGGAGCGATTCTCCAGTCCACTCTCTACAAGGCTGGATGGAGGGTGCTGCAGGCTGCACTCCCCTCTGCTGCATCTCAGGAGTCGGGGCACCCTGAGCCCCCGCAGCCAGGCAGAGCAGGGATCTTCCCAAGGACCTGGCATTCGCCCTCACCACCATAATCCACCCAGAGATGCCTTTTGTATGTCCTCAGCCCGGTGGTAGCTGCAGGCATCTCCCCGTTGCCTGCCCACCAGGCCAGCACCTCCTCCGCTTCCTCCGAGAGCCACAGAGGCAAGAACTAACCTCCAGGCTTAAATGAATTGCAAAGTACTGTGTGAGTAGCACAATGACTCCTCCGTAAGCAGATAAAGCCCTGGAGACCCAGCTTCGTGGGCTGGGATGCGCAGCGGAAAGCCCACCTTGCCTGACTTTCATTTTATTTTATTTTGTTTTATTTTATTTTTGCAGTACCAGGGATTGAACTCAGGACACTGCGCTTGCCAGGCAGGTGCTTATCCTACTGAGCTATCTCCCCGGCCCTTGCCTGACTTTTAAACGCAGTTGTGGCTGTCCTCTGATAAAATGTATTCTGGTTTCAATTGTTTTTACCTTCTTAATATACAAAGAGATACAAAGTTGGAATGGCTTGGGACACTGGAGTAGACTGTTCTTTTAAGACCTGCAACACAAATTTGTCCCAGAGGCCTTTTGACTCCCACAGCACATGTGTCTTCCTGGCAACGTTTCTCTCGTGGCAGTGAGTTACCAACTCCGTGTACTTACCAGGCCTCTTTGCACAGGAGGTGCCACTCTAGGTGCCTTGCCTCAAAATACCTCTATGAGATCAATCATGTCCCGCACACCGAGGTAGCCTCCTGGCAAAATGGCAGCAGCTCGGCCATTGGCCTTCCCACAGTGCGGGCAGGGCTAACGCCACACGTCTGCGCCACACAGGGCTCTCCTCGGTGCGTCTTGCATTTCTAAGTATAGTGGACCATGAATGAAAAATGGCGATGCTTGCACATAGAGCTTTCCCCTCCCTACAAATATTTTCTTTATTGAAAAGCAACATGGGCTATTAAAAATGAAGGGAAATTTGGAGACATCCAGGCACAGGACATCTTCTGTCACTCTCAGGATCTCCATTGTGTCGTCCACAAAGAAGGGTCCATCTTTTGCTGCTCTAAGTTCCAGCGCAAGAGGAGACCTGGGGCTGTGTATCTGAAGCACCGCCTTGGGGAGGAAGTGTTAGTCCTGTTAGGCTGAAGCCTTCCTCGGGGCCCACGGCAGTGGCCGAAGCCTGGCCTGCTTCTGGCCTACTGCGTGCTGAAGCACACATGCTACGAGCTGAGTGAAGCGACGTGCTCCCTGGAATCTGTGCATCTGGGTGTGAGCAGGTCGCACCGTGCTCCCTGCTTCCTGGACTCCAAATGCGCCCCCCTCCGGGCCCCGATGCTCACTGCAGGAAACACCAAGCCACCGTTCAGGGCCGCAGAAGCATCCGGCAGCTCAGCACGTCGCTAAGTTGTTTTTCCTTCCTTGGAAACATACTGGATGCTTTAAGTTGGAGCTTCGCTCTACGGGGGCAATAATGAAAATGCAGCTCACCTCCTACTGCGCTTGTCTAAACTGCCACATGTTCCCCACTCGGGGCCCGATGTCTGGTGGCTGAAAAGTTTTGGAAGCCGATTTAAACATGCCAGAAAGCTGTTCTTCCAGGAAACTCCCGGCGCAGTTTTGGCACTGTGTGAGTGGATTTTGCTTTCCTTGCGCTCTAAGCCTATGGCTCCAAGGTGCTCTGCCTGGCCCCACACAGCACCCTGGCCAGTCTTGCGTGTCACAGGATGCTTTGGCTACTGGCACAGATGGGGTTGTTCCCATGAGAGGAGCCACCTGGCTGCACCACCCAGAAACACAGCAGGCAATGCAGAGCACCCTAACTCCTTGGCCCAACCAAGTGAAACTGTAAATGGGTCCAGAAGGGGCCCGCAGAATAGCAGGAATAATAGGGAAGAACTTCAGGCACCCTGTGTGTGAAGGAAGGGGAAGGGAGTGGAGCGGCTGCACCCACAAGAGCTGGGATTTGATGGCCAGTGGACACCATGTCCACAGTCTCCCATCTCAGTCCCAGCCCACACAACCCGCACAGCCCGGCTTACATCCCTCCTTGGGGACACACACTCAGACTCCTGGCTGGACACAGCAGGAGCAGTTACAGCGTGGTGTCCAAAGCACCATCTCTTCCATCCAGAACCTGCTGTCTTCAGGACTAGAGCACCAGCAGCCTGCCTCTTGGGCAGTGCAGATGCTGCCAGGTCCGGGGAGCCCATTTACCACCTCCCTCCTGGAAGTCTCCAAACCTGGGTTTAACCTGAGTTTTCCACTGCCCCTGAGGGCTCACAATGGCAGCTGTGCCCAAAGGTAAGTGGGCAGAGATGGAAGGAATCAGAATGAAAGGCCTGTCTGCCCTGGCATCGGGGCATAAGAAACAGTCAGTGTACCCACACACGCCCAGGAGAAAGAGAAAGCACTCCTGAGTATTTGGGGTGGTGACCATCCTGGGGCTAAGGAGAGACACCCCGGCCAGCTCCAAATGCCTGCTTGTGGCTACAGAAAGAGAAATGAAATAGTTAAGCTTTTCCATTAACTGCCACAGGCTCAGCTTTGAGAGGTTAAATATCTACCAGTGTCTCCCGGCTGGATAAAAGCCATGTGTGTGGGGAGGTGGGCAGAGGGGTATGTGGGAAATCTTTAACTTGTACTCATTTTTCTAGTGTTATTGGCCTCTCTTTCATGCTTTTATTGTCCAGTTTGGGTGCAAGGCAAGGCTGGCCGGAAAGAAAGAGCAGAGCGGTGGCTCCGATGAGAACCTTGGGACGCGCAGTCCAAGGGGCAACTCCTGCTGCAAAGCCCCGCAGAGCCTGGGCTGGTTCCAAGACCAGCCTTCTCTTGATCCCCTCCCTCTGCCATCCAAACTCCCCTCTAGGTGCCCGGTTTATTGTTCTTTTCATTCTACACACTCATCTCTTGCTGGCTCAGTTTTCTTCGTGATTCTCAGTGCTTTCGGTGAGCTGTGTTTCCTGGGGCTGCTGCAGTCAGGTGATCTCAGGGCGGCCCCGTGAGGGCTGAGGCTCTGCCCAGGGAGCCTGTGGCTTCCCCCATGACTCTGCCCCCTGGACAGTTCAGCTCTCCATGCAGAGGACAGGCTCCAGAGGATGTGTGAATACACCCTCGCAGGTGTCTTCAGGGCGGAGTTGCGTGAATCTCCACTTCTGGGGCGTCCTCCAGGACTCCTGTCTGGGTGAACACCGGGCTCTGGAGTTGCCGAGGGTCCTGGGCCCTGGCCTTCCCCGAGCCTCCATGGGGATCTTAGCATACACAGAGGACCAGGGAGAAGCAGAGTGAGGCTGTGGCTACTGGGGAAAGGCTGTGGAGGAGTGGGAGGCCCACACCAAATTCAGGTGCTGACGTAGAGCTTGCAGAAGCGAGCATAGTCTATGGGGATTTTAATGGAGCTTGTGACACATTACCCCAAGGCCAGGGGCTTCTGCTGGGAACTTTCAGACCTAATAACTCAACAAACATGGAGTCAGAGGACCTGAAGCTACCTGACAGATGCCAGGGGTACCTGCATCTTTATTTTAGTTTCCATATAGCCCGTAGAGCCAGCCCCAGAGGCTAGCACCCAAAGCTGCAGGGAGCTGGGGCACCAAGCTCCACACACAGGCTCTGCTGCCGAGGACCAAGCTGAGTCCGCTGAGTGCCCTCGCTCTCTGCCCACCCCACAGGGCCTCTACTCAAGCGCTGCCCACCTGCAGCCCCCACCCCACCAGCTGGCAGCCAGGGCTCCTGACCCCCGTCCCTCCTTCCCAGCACTGTGTCCCCTGGGGGACAGTGGCAACAGAATCCTTTGCTATGGCTGGCTATGACGTGTCCCACCTGCTCGGGAGCATGGTTAAGGGCATGGCCTCTGCTCTGGATAAAGGGCCAGACAAGAGCGTGAGTCAAGGAATGGCCTGTGAGTCCAGAGGAGCCGGCAGGGGCCAAAGTCATGACCTCTCCACTTTGCCTCTGGACTCTTCCCATTCAAAGTAGGCCCAGCGGGGCCAGGGAGATGGCTCAGTGGAATAAGCGCTTCCCTGGCAAGTGCAGGGGCCTGAGTTCAATCCCCGGTTCCGCAAAAAAAAGTAGGCCCAGCGCCCCAAACATCAAAGATATATTACTCATTTTCCAAATGTCTCCCTTGCCAATTACAACCCGGTACAAAGCCCAGTGTGTGCCCCCCCGCCCGCACCTCCACCTCCAAAGAGGGCCATCTAAGGCTTCTAGTGTGTGGAAGGGACCACATCACCTCTGCAGGAAAGTCCCTAGCCGTTCTGGTTGCGCTTGGTGATGTCCGGACCCATGGATGCACTATGGTGCTCATTTGTTTGTTCACCCCAAATGACTGCCCGAGTTCATCTTCATTGCCTGATGTTCCCTCATCGTGTCGTCCGTGTCTTCCCTCTAGGTTGTTATAGATGCTCTTCCTCTGATGGAGCATTTCCCCAGCCCCCACTGCCTTCTTTGGCAGGTTCTCGTCATTCGAACCCCTTGCTGGAATCTTTATTTTTCTCCACACTTCCCAAGTTGGCCAGCAGGTTTCCATGGGTCTGCCCCTGCCTCACCAGCCATTTCTCCAGTGTGGCTGGCTCGCATGTGTCTCCTCCTCCACAAAATAACAAGCTGTGCGTGTCACAGACAATGCCCACTGGCTGCGCCGCACTCAGGTGCTGGACCAACCATGTACATCTGTGTGCAACCCTTGCTGATACAGCAGGAGTACAATGCCAGAGTTTCTGGATTTGCTCTTGAGTTTGAGTGAAATTGAGATCCTTGCTCCATCCAGCTACCTCTCACATCACAGTTGATCTTTTGATGAAAATTCCTGATAGGGAGCTGCAGAGATAGCTTGGAGGCATAAGCGCCTGCCTGGCAAGCACAAGAACCCAGGCTCAATCCCCAGTGTGACATGCCATGCTGGCCCCGGAAAGCCAGGCGCACCATGTCAACCCGGGGCACATGCCTGTAATCCCAGCACTGGGGAGGCTGAGACAAGAGGGTCACGATGAGTCTGAGCTATATAGGGAGAACCTGTACCAAAAAAAATCCTCATTAGTTCTTTAATGAATT
>NDGM011172841.1:0-10188 GCA_002564305.1 Octomys mimax | reverse complement strand
CTGGGAAATGTGGTAGGAGTTGCATTTACATGCTATGCTTTAACTTCTATTCTGTCCTTCAACGTCAGTGAGGTAAAGGGCGGGCCAGGTAGCTCAGCAGACTAAAGCACATTCTTGGGAAGAGTGCAGTGCCTGGATTCGATCCCAAGCATGCCGTGCCGGTCCCAAACCTGGGGCATGCTGAGACAGCGATTGAGACTGCGCATGGTGGCACGTGCCTGTGATCCCAGATCTTGGGAGGATGAAAATAGGAAAATCACTATGAGTCCAATCTATGCAGTGAGACCCTCTAGATCTCATACTAAATACATAAAAGAAAAAAAAAATCAGTGAGTTAGGGCAACGAATAAGCCAGATGCTAAGATGAGGAAGGTAAGCCGGGCTGGGCCACCTGCAGGTGCCCATCCTGGGATGCAGCTGCAGGTTGGTTCTCAGCCTGGAACCAAACTGTGAGTGGGAGGGCCGTGTCCCTCTTCCTCATTTCCGGGTCCTGTATTTGGAGTCTTGTTTCAGACGCTCTGTCCTCCATGGAGGCTGTCCTGGCAGTTCCTTCAGGATCAAAATGGCAAATACTAACTGAAATCATCCATTTGTGATGATGATGGAGGAGAAAGCCACATCCTGCTTCTCGTCTTTTCTGGAGCTGCAGAACACAACCATATTTAGGAGTAGGATTGTTGCACGTATGATTACTTAGGATGGGGTCACAAAGTGAGGCAGATTCAATCCAACAGGATGATTATCCTTAAAAGGAGAGGAGGAGGGACAGAGAGACAGACACGCACAAAGAAAGACAGTGAGAAGAGACACGGGGAAAACCATGTGCTTACAGATGCAGAACACTGAGGATTGCTGGGAACCACCACAAGGTAAAAGAGACACAGGATTCCCAGTCACACTCCATGGCAGAACTACCACGGCCCCACCAACACTTTAATTTTGAACTTCTGGTCCTCCAAGCTGGAAGAGCGTGAATTTCTGTTGTTCTCATCACCCAGTATGTGGTACCTGATCACACCAGCTCTAGAAATTAAGCCAGAGCATACAAAGGCATGCGTGTACTGATATGGTCCTCCACATAACTGGAGTGGAAAACTGGTTTTATCCCCAATGACAGCTTGCACTGCTGCCCAGGGCCACTTACCTCTCTGTGGGGGAAGGGCCCAGAGGCCATGTTCAAGTTCAGCAAGGAATTGTGCGCTTGAACATCAAGTAGTGACGTCAGCCATGAGCCCGTCAACAAGAGCAGCAGCCTCGTGCCCGACCTGCCATCCCCCAAGGCCCAGCCTCAGCACCCACGTGCTAGTGCACGGCCCGCATCTGCTAGCCTGCCATATCAAGACGTTTCCATTGTTCTTTCAGAGGCGATAAGCATATAATAAAATGCTTAGAATTAGGAGTAATCTTTTTCAAATGCCAGCTATTTACAAATCTAATCTTTTAAAGACCGGAACAGTTAATTCTCACCTGAATGCAATAAGCCTGTTGACTCCCTAACTGTTAGAAACTGCACCCAGGACCAAGTGCGTGAGTCCAGAAGTTGGAAGAGTCCTGGGGGAAAAAAGACTAGCTTTTAAAAATTGTGAAAATTCAAAATATGAAGTCAACAAGGTTTCAGAACATTTATAGAAAAAAGATTTTAATCAGGGTTTAGATTATAAAATCTCAGAAGAAAAGCAGAATAGATTTGGCTTTCAGCATTAAGTTGGTATCCCAGTACCTAGTATAGTATCTGGCAAGCAGTTCATCTAATGAATAAATTCATGACTACATATGCTAATTTTTTAAATGCATAAAGATATTGAAACACCAAATGCCACTTGGACCAAAAAATATCATCTTGATAAGCTGTAACTTTTCATACTTTTTCTACTCAGTTGTTTTTTTTTTTTTAGGCATTGGAAATTGCTTCAATAGTCTGAAAGCCAGTGTTCATGGGGCATAAATTTAATTACAATATTACTGTTATAATAACAGCAGCACTCACACAGCCCTTACTGAGTGCCAGCCACTGTCATACAGGCTTTCTTTACATCTGCTGTCTAATTTCAACTCATAACCTTGTAAGAAGGCAACAGACACTCTCACAGGGGTAAGCCATTGGCCAAAATCACAGCCTTGGTTCTGGGCAGAGTGAGCCAGTCAGACAGGCTTTTGTTAGGATCCAGCCTTGCATCGGGGTTGTCCTTGCAGCAAATGCTTGAAGAGAACCCACTGTGTGCATGTGCGATGTCTCGCCACGCCAAAGCAAAGGGGAAGCAGCAGGTAGTGTCTACACAGAGGGCTCCTCCCCATCACAGCCCTCATGCATTCTTCAAAAATTGACCCACCCAGCCTCCTTCATAAATCTGGATTTCAGATTCAGTAAGCTCTTTTTTTAAAAAAAACAAAAACAAAATAACAACAACAAAAACCCCTTTTATTTACTTGGTACAGGGTCTTGCTACACAGCTTGGACTCATAGTGATCCTCCTGTCTCAGCCTTCCTCACCCTGGGATTACAGCCATGTGCCACCATGCCTGGTTTCAGTGGCCAGCTTGCCATGTGACCAGCACAGCATGCAGGACCAGGGTTCAAACCCAGGTCCTTGTGCTTGCAATGTAGGCAAGTAATCTCTCTCTCTCTCTCTCTCTCTCTCTCTCTCTCTCTCTCTCTCTCTTGTCTTTGTGAGACAGTCTCACTTCATAGTTCAGACTGACCTGGAGCCCAAGTTGGTCTTGAACTCATGATGATCCTCCTGCCTCAGCCTCCCAAGTGTTGGGATTACAGGGGTGCACCATCACACCTGGCCTAGACTCTTGCTCACTCAATTCCCTAGAGTTGAGAGGATATGGGCAACGCTTCCAATTCAAACCATGAACAAGGTGTGCAAATCATGATGTACTCAGGAAGATCCCTGAATGCAGGCTGTCTTCCTTCAGGGAAAATAAGTGTTTGCAGTAAATTAACTGAGCTTGTTTAAAAAGCCCAACTGTTTGTTTGCCCCAATATCTAGCTTTCCAGATGTCTCCTTTCCCCTGAGCATGTTTAGAATGGCCAGAATTGAAATGAAGTGTTAATCAAACAAACAAAAGGATGGGCTGATGGGTCTGTTTGCAGGGTAAAGACTAATGACTTCCTTCTCAGGGGTTTTAGTAAATTTTTTGAGTGCTCATGAGAAATTAGAATAGGGTGCAGGGAGTTTTGCTAGTAGGGACCATTTGCCTGAGGTGTTCAAGATAACAAAAGGATCGTGTGTATTTATGGACCCTTTAAGCCACCCTGCAACGCTTCCCAAGCTGTAGTCAGTTAGCTGATCCTACCAGTTTTAGATAACGTCCTAAACTACTTGGAAAGACTTGAATCAATACATTTATTTTCCTGGAAAATAGGTAGCAGCCTCAGCAGACCATTCCCGGGTTCTATGGGCACTCGTCTCCATCTGGCCTGCCAGTTCTTACGCACCTGCTGCTATATTGCTAACGTGGTGTGTGTTCATTAGAGTAAGCAAACCGCTATGGCAAACACCCAAGATACATAACAGCTCCACCCCAGGACCACTCCTCCATGCTTGCATATTAGTTCTGGATAAATGAACAGCCCTTCTCTACACAGTCAGATCAAAAGAAGCCCAAGTCACGAAGCCTGTGCCATCTTCAGTTCTTCAAATTGAAAGGCAAGTAATTCTCTTTTTCTTTTTCTTTCTTTTTTTTTTTTGGTTTGGTTTTCTTTCTTTTTGTGGGGGGGCAGGGTCTCACTACACAGCCCACACGCATAATGATCCTCCTGATTTCTGCCTCCCAAGTGCTAGGATTACAGGCCCGCACCACCACACCCGGACTCCATCACCGGCTCAGCACACCTGGGGTGGGGCCGGCGCAGCATGAGGAGCCAGGGATCAAACCCTGGCCCCTGAGCTTACCTAAGCAAGCGCTTAGTCCTCTGAGCTATACTGCTGGCTCTTCTCCTACTTCTTTTTTTTGGGGGGGGGCGGGTGGGAAGAGGGAGGATAGGCAGATAGCATTTTAGAGACCAGGCTGGGAGTGGCACACATACCCCTTCTGTTCATCTTTTATTGGGTAGGACTCAGTCACTTCAGCCACTTCTAGTAACAGAGAAGCCTAGAAAATTGAGTTCGGCTATGTGCCCAAGGAAAAAAGCCAAACCCAAGTCTGAACTACAGTGATTTATGACATTATGGATTAACCCTGAACCTTATTCCCCATGTTCAATAAAGACATGCTGTCTTGAACAATGTAAGGTGTAAAAGACCTATCCTGACTATCTTGAAGTTGTATTTTCAGGGCTGTACTTAACAAAAACCTGACAAATAAAAATCTTAATGGTTGCAATAAACTTTGTTGGACCATGAAGTCAGGTAGTCTAGGTTTGAAATTGGGCTGTGTCGTTCTGTAGCTCGTTGATCTGGGCAAGATATTATGGCAGATATTAAATTCTTTTAGCCTTAGTTCCCTTCTATGTAGAGGCAGTGTAGGGGAAATGGTCATCTTCCCAGAGTGTGTCAAGGAAGTTCAAATGTTTTACCAGAACCTGCTGGAGTCCATGTAGCACCACATACAACCAGTAAACCACTGGGGCAAAAGGTGGTCATGGATCTCCCTGAAGGGCTTTGTATATGGATCAGGATAAAGCAGCTAACAAAGTCTTTCCAGGTGACAAGGGTCGCAGATGCATAACTCACAAGGTCTAGCAAAGACATTCCACTTACATCAAAAAGCTGTGAGAGGCCCAAAGATGAGAAATTGGTACTGCCCTGGGCAAGGGGGACTTGACCAACCCATAAAAGGGCACAGGAGAAAAAATCAGTCATCCAAACATGTCAAACCCAGAAAGATGCTTTATATTTTTTGTTAAATTTATGCATCCTGGGGCTGGAGAGATAACTCAATGGTCTAAGCAACTGCCTGGCGAGCACAAGGACCCAGGTTTAATCCCTTGTACTGCATGCTGTGCCAGCCCCAAAATTGGGCATGGTATTCCTGCCTATAATCCCAACACTATGGAGGCTGAGACAGGAGGATCACTAAGAGTCTGAGCTGCATCGCAAAACCTTGTACCAAATAAATGAAAGATTAAAAAATCATGCATACTTGCCTCAAATGTTCACTGAACACAAACTAAACACCTTCTACGAACTTAAGACACATCTGTAAACAAAATGCAACCCAGCTTTTGTACAAGGAGACAGAAAATAATGGAGTAAGTAAGCTGTAAAGTATGTTAGAAGGTGATTAGTTCTAAGGAGAATAGGCAGCTGTTGTGATAGGCCAGGCTGTCAGATTTATTAGCTTGAAAGCCACATAGGTGACTGTTCAAGTGACGTCAGAAAATGGCTGGGTGGGTTATGGAAGCATGACTTTGGGCGCCATGTCTGGTCCTGGGCCCTTTCCCCTCTGGAACTGTTCTTCCCCTCTATTCCCAGCCACTGCGAGCTGAGCAGCTTCGTTCTGCCATACCCTTCCAGGTACAGAGGGAATGAGCCCCAGCACAGCAAGGCCATGTGCAACAAGCCCGCAGTTAACATAGGTCTAGACAGTAAGACATTAAGAGTTTGTCCACAGCAAGTCCAAAAAGACCACATGCTTGTTCTTCCCAAGTCTACTAAAAATACTACTAGATGTTTGAGCCAGAGTAATTAGACAAGAGAAGAAACTACAAGATATTCAAATTAGAAAATAAGTTAAATTATCCTATTTGTAGATTTCGTGATGTCGTGTGTAAAAAAGCTCCATCATGAGTTCAGTGAGGCTGCAGGATACAGAAGCAACATCTACAAAATCATTAACATTTTTACACGCTATCAAAAAGCTATGTGGGAAATGCAGCAATATCATTGAAAATGCAATAAAAATTGAGAATAAATTTGTTAAAGGAGGTAAACGACCCATATGCTGAAAACTATAAAATATTGATTAAAGAAATTCAAGCAAATACAAATAAGTGGGATGCTATAACATGTTTGTGAATCAAAAGTATTAAAATGTCTACACTATCAAAGATAATCTATAGGTTCAATGCACTCTCTATCAAAATTCCAATGAAATTTTTCACAGAAATGGAAAAAAAGCCTAAAATCTTTATAAAACTACAAAAGCCTGAATAGCCAAATAAGTATTGAGCCTAAGCTGGAGGCATCATACTACCTGACTTCAAAATCTACTGCAAAGGTAGAATAATCAAAACATTATGATTACTGGCATAAAACAGACAGATAATCTAATGGAGCAGAATGGAGCTCTTAGAATAAATGCACCTAATTATTATCCAATGATTTTGGACCAAGAAAAACAATGGGACCGTCTCTTCAGGAAATGATACGGGAAAGCTGAATATCTACATTCTACTGAGAGGTGGGAGCTGGGACCACTTACTTAGACTCTGCACTGGTGGCTCCCCAAAGCCAGTCTTAGACCTAAATACAGAAAGCTGGAAGCAACCATCTGGGCTGCAATCTACAGAGCAGCCTTGACCCAAAACAGGCAAACAGCCTTGGTCTGCAGCAGGACAAGGGCATTCCCCTCGCCCAGTGACCAGCGTGTAAGAGGAGTCAGTGGGGTGGAACAGAGAAGATGTACAAGAATTCCAAGAATTTAAAACATCATGTTACAGTGATACATGTGTACCCATGTTTACAGCAGCACAGTTTGTAATGCCTAAATCTTAGAAACAACCCAAACCGAGGAATGGATAAAAAAAAGAGGTTTTCATATACAATGGAGTACTACTCAGCCATAAAGAAGGATCGGCGAGACATTTCTAGGTAAATGGGTGCCTTGAGAGTATGGTCTTAAGTGAAATAAATAAGACACACATCTGTAAATATTACAGTTTCTCTTTTATGGGAGAAATTTAATAAGTAAATAAAGACCAAAATGTAGAGTAGGTATTATGAAATAGAAAAATTGTTCAAAATGAAAGAGGAAGTAGGAAGGGCAGAGGAGAAAGAAAGGAAGGAATTGAGAAGAAAAAATGATAAAAGAAGGATAAAATGGAAACAAAGCTTTGTAAATAAGGGGAGGAAGAGCAATTGGAGGGAGTGGAGGCGATTGGAGACAGAAGAGGAATCAAGGTATGGCACACACAGGCACGGACTCCCTAGGATGCATAGTGCCATTATGTATGCATAAATTGTACCAATAAACTTAATTTTTAAAAACCTGAGCAAATAAGATCATTTAAGGTAACAGTTCCAAATATTTTTTTTAAATTCATTACCTAGTAAGTAGAAAATGCAAAATGTACAATTGTACTCCTCCCTTTTATTACTTGAAGGAAACTGTTTCTCACTGCATTGGCTTCTGGAAAATCCCTTTAAAATCTGAGAACAAATGGCTAAGATGCTTTATACCTGTGTGTGATGGCATACCCCGTCATCCCACCCCTTTGGGAGGTGGAGGCAGGAAGATTGCAAGTTTGAGCCCAGACTGAGTAACTTACTCTCTTAGCAAGATCCTATCTCAAAATAAAATTAAATAAATAAGGGCTAGGGATGTAGTTCAGTGTGAAGGCCCTAGATTCAATCTCTAATGCTGAAAATAAAATTTTAAATATAATATATATATAATTTCAATTTAATAGTAAGAAATTCATAAACAATGGGCAAAGCACTGACATACAAATTTCTGAAAATAAGACATATAAATAGGCTACAGGCACATGAAAAATTGCTCAACATCAATAATCATCAGGAACTATAAATGAGAACCATAAAACGATATCTCCTCGTACCTATTAGAATGATTATCGAAAAGAGCTAGGGATATAGCTCAGCAGCATAAGTGCCTGCCTGGAAAGCACAAGACCCTGAGTTTGATTCTCAGTACCACAAAAAAAAAAAAAAAAAAAAGCTATCAAAAAGATAAATGGTAAATTTGGGCAAGGGTGTGTAAGAAAAAGGAACTATTACACACTGGTGATGGAAATGTAAATTCATACAGCCATGATGGAAAATAGTGTGAGGTTCCTCAAAAAAGTTAAACGTGACCCAGTCCTGGTGGTGCACACCACTCTAGGAGCTTGCCAGCACTCTAGGAGACTGAGAAAGGAGAGTCATAAGTTTAACTCATCCTGGGAAATCTAGCAATTTAGTGAGACCTTGTCAGAAAAAAATAATAAGGCTGGCAAGATAGCTCAGTGGACTAAGTGCCTGCTTAGGCAAGCACAGGGACCAGGGTTCGATCCCCGGTACTGCATGTCACGTTGGCCCAGGCCCCCAGTGCACTGAGCCAGCCACAGATTCCAGTTCTAGTAGTGCATGCCTGTAACCCTAGCACTGGGGAGGCTGAAAACAGGACGGCCACTGTGAGTCTGAGCTGTGTAGTGAGACCCTGTATCAAATACATAAATTAAAAAAAGGTTAAATACTGGCTGTTCTCACATATGTGTGGAATCTAAAACAATTGTACTTCTTGAAACCGAGAATGGAATGGTGGTTCCCAAGGTGGGGGTCAGAGGGGATATGAGGAAATGTTGGTTAAAAAATTTAAAATGTCAGTAAGATGGAAGAAGTAAGTTCAAGAGGTCTGTGTGGCTAAAGATGATAATATACACTTAAAAATCACAGAGTAGCTTTTAAATATTTTCACCACAAAAGTAAGATAATGTACATATTAATTAACTTGATTTAGCCCTTTCAGAACATATACATATAACAGCAACAACAACAAAAATCCAATGTGCTGTGGACCATAAACATATACATGTTTTATTTATCAATTAAAAGTATTTTTAAATTCACTTTTAAAGTTCTACAAAAACCATACATAAAGAGGAAAATTTAACCAATGACTTCAATAAAATACACTTGCAGAAATGTTATTTTTTTTTTTATTTAGTCTCCCAAACATTTCCATAGTTGAGTTCCTGCAAGGCAGCCAGGTATTTATACTGTGTTCATCTACCCTGATCAGGCATCTGTCTAGAGGTGTCCAGAGGGGATCAAAGGCCCCAGGGAGCTGCAGCTTCATCCCTGCACGGTTCTACACGTGGCCCTAGCTGGCTGTGCTCTTCCTGCCCAACAGTCTGCAAGAAGTTCTTAAGCAGCAGACATTAACTTTACTCTGTAGGAGACAGCAGTAACTTTCTGAACACTGAGCAACTGATGTGTTGACTTGTTTCCCCGTTTCCTGGCACTCTAGCATCCATTGAGAGGATTCTCTGATTTCACTGATTGTTTTTCTCTGCTCTGCTCCGGAACCCCCAGCTACAAGGGTATTCAGCAATGCTTTAGGTCTCTCAAAACATCCAAAACTACCTGCTAGTTGAAGCCAGGAGTCCTGCTTTGCTCTATGCTTCAAACAAAATACACAGCAAAATAGCACTTACTCAAAAAGGATCAGTAAGTTACAGACAGCATCGGCACAACAGTGACCCAAGAGTAAGGACCTTGCGCGCCTGCTTTCCAATTGCAGCCCAGACTGCCTCGCCTACCACAAGGCCGGGCCTCATGTTCCCATCCACCTCTTCACTTTCCCAGCACTTATTTGTCCTTGACCTCCAAGGAACTTCCTGAGCAAAATAGCCTCTGAATCAGGGACGAGTGTTGACACAGTTCATTGTGAAACCGTGTTTCTTTTGCACAGGTGTGAGCTTTTGCTGTCTTTGGATGGCAGGCGTGTGGATTGTGAGCAGGAAATCCTGGCTGTGGCTCCCTCCAGAAAGGCCTTTGACCCGGCAGCCTTCCATCGGCACCAGCGATGCCTTGCCCCATCTGTGGCTCTCAGGGCGCCAGGCAGGGAGTGAAGCAGGCTCATTTGCATACTGAACAGAGGTACATTCTTCACTTTCACCAGGAACATTCAGGTCCTGCTGTTCCAGGTGTTCAGTTTTGCAGGACAATTCAGATTCCAGGTGCCAGCTTCTAATTTTAAATTGTGAACGCTAAATAAAGAGACAACTGCCAGCAAAACAAAAGGTGTTGGTGAGTCTAATTTAGTTGTGGGCCGCTGATGTCCACTTTGCTGTTTCTGAAGGTTCCTGCAGTGGTATTGATATGGTTTAAGCATGTCTCCAAAGGTTTGTGTGTTGACATTTAAACTCCATGTACGGTGTTAAGAGGGTAGAAATTTAATCTGCCTATGGTATTTAGAAGTGAGACCTTTATAAAATGATTAGGACTAGACAAAATGATCCGGAGGTAAACCCATGATTGACACTCAGTGGCTTTATAAGAAGGGGAAGTGAGATTA
>NDGM011172839.1:0-13257 GCA_002564305.1 Octomys mimax | reverse complement strand
AGCTGCTAGATTCAACAACCTGCTGATGTTTCTCAGGATCATTGCCTTCCCCATCTTGTATGTGTAAATGCACGGCTTTGCCCCTGTCGTGTTTCCTAGCTTTTCTCCTTCTCCTCTCTTCGTTGTCTAATCCCAAGTTCTCGCTTTCCTTTTAATTGTGTTGTCCACTGTGACTTTTGATCCACCACGCCATTCCCTCTCAGGACTGCTTGCTGCATGTCTCATAGCTTCCGCTTTGCCATAGCAACCTTGTCCTTGCTTGATTTCCTGTGTGACTCACCAAGTCTCCCACTTCCTTACTTTGATTAGTGCCTAAGTTTTTAACTTTCTTGGCATCACATGAGACTTTCTCCAAAATATGCCACATTCTGCTCAATAAAGTATGCTTAAATAAATACAAAAGAATAAAAATTGTATCTTGCATATTATCAACTCATAGTACAATGAAACTAGAAACCAGTGGCAAAAGAACTATAAAAATCATGCAAGCACATGGGACACAAACAATATTCTCTTGAGTACTTGGTGAGTCACACAGGAAATCAAGCAAGGGCAATGTCACTATTGCAAACCAGAACCTAGGAGACACGCAGAAAGCAGTCCTCAGAGGGAATGGCGTGATGGATCACAGACCAGGGTGAGCTGAATAAATAACTCAGTGATGCACCAGAAGGTCCTAGCAAAACAAAATCCGAACATAGTACAAGAAAGAATTTGCAGATATTAGAACAGAAATTATTGAAATTCAGACAAAAATAATAAAAATCAATGAATTGAACAGTTCTTTCTATGAAAAGCCAAAATAGATGGTCCCTAAAAAATCCCCTCCCTAAAAGAAAAGACCAAAGAACCCAAGTCCATGCAATCAGCAACGAAAACGGCAAAATCCAGGGGATTCTGCAGAAATCCAACAGATGACCAGTCACCACTCTGCGAGCCTGTACCCCAGTAGATTGGAGAGTCCAGAAGACACGGATGGAGTCCTATTGGAATCAATGGCACTGAGCCAAGGAGCCATAAAACCCTCTACAATCTGAGAGCAGGCAATAAAACTGAAGCAGTAACGTGCTAACGATGCCCCAGGGTGCTATGCATTCATTGCTGAATTCTGCAGGAACTTCAGGAAGGATCTCATGCCTGCACCCCCAAACTTTTTAGTGAAATTTAAAGGTAATTTCCTGGAAGCTGCCACTGCCCTGATCCTAAAACTAGACAAGCATGTGACCAAAAAAAAAAAAAAAAACTTTGAAAACATACAACAACAACCCACAGGCCAGTCTTTTTCACAAAAATAAATGGAAACTTATCAAGAAGATGCTGCCAGTAAGAATGACACAGATGATCTCGAAGGCCACACATGATGATCAGGTTGTCTGGGTGGTCCAGCACACACAAATCACTATGGATAAAATATGGTATAAACAGAAGAAAGGACAAAAATGTGATCATCTCAATGAATGCAGAAAAATTTGCATTTTGACAAAATCCAAAATTTCCAATGTCTTGTCAAACTTCAAAAAGTTGCAAATAAATGTGTAACAAATCTTCACATCTAAGGCCAACCCATTGCCGCTCTCTTCTTCTCTTGTGCTCTTAATGGTCCTCACATTAAATTCACTGTCAGGTGGCCTCCTGCTAATAGGTAGTGACAGTAACTCTTCTCAGTATTTTCTTTATTATTTGTTTTATATATGCCATTTAGTAACTTCCGCTTTAAATCAGTAAGTTTAAAAAGTTCATGGTTCTGACACTAGAAAAAGTGCAGGTCACACTTGCGGCCTGACACGGGCTTGGAACGCGCCCAGAGAGCATACCTTCTGTGAGGCCCCCCAGAAGTGTGACCCCATGTGGAGCAGAAAGCTTGGGCAGCCATTCCTTGGAAAGGGACCCGGGATCCCACTTTTTTCTTTTTCTCTTTATTTCTATAAGAAAACACTTAAAGGTATGCAATAAGCCTCACAGAACTATGGACAATTCAATGTCTGTCCCAAAATATTACCTTTAGGTTATATTTGATGCATGTGGGGCAAATTATGATAAAAGATTTTAAAAGCCAGTTTTTCTTCAAAGAAAAATTAGAGAATAAAAGATAATGCCTCAAAGCCTTCCCCTCTTCCCTTCTGATTCTTTTTTGTTTTGTTTTGTTTTTTGTATTTAGTACAGGGTCTGCAGGGTCTCACTATTAGATTGCACTTGTAGTGATCCTCATGTTTTCAGCTTCGCAAGCACTGGGATTACAGGCATGCGCCACCATGCCCAGTCTCATTCGCTGTCTCAGCGTGCCCCAGGGATGGGGATGGCACGGTACACTGGGGATTGAACCCCAGTCCCTGTGCTCTGTCTAAGCAATCACTTTAGCCCACTGAGCTATCTGGCCATCCTACCCTTCTGATTCTTGCTGGTTATAAGTCTTTATTGTTAACTAAAGAAAAGGTACTCAGAATAGTTAAAAGCATTTTAAAAAGTACTGCTATGATTTACATAAAAAAGAAAAGCTAAACCCCTGAAAAAACATTCTGCCTACTCTATTTATAGCTATAAACTTACAAATGTAAAAAAGATTATTGTAATTCAGCATAGCCATTGCTTCTAAAAGTTTTCTCCAATTTAATGTAGCTGTTTTATGTGTATTGTATTGTCTCATTGTCTGAATGTGAGTCTATTTTTATGGCTGTTTAGAGTACCTGAAGCTGCTTCATTTAAGGAAAAATTATCCTGACAATTTCTTCTTCCATTGATTTATTTATGAGTCCCAGCTCTTTGGGGGCTTTCCACAGAAAGCTTGCTGGATTGGTTTTCAGAGTAACTGAACGCAACACAGTACAGGGTGAAGGCTAATTGGCTTAAGGCCAAGGTAAGACTTACAAACAAGGCCTCAAAGTGCGGTAGCCTAAATGTCAGGTATGATGGGCTGACATACAGCGGTAACTCTTTTCACAAATTTAATTTGTTCTACAATTCTCAAAAAAAAAAAAATCACATTTGTGTTTGTGTGGGAAGCAAGGTTTGTGTTTGTGTGGTTATGTTTGTCACCAAAATAACATTTTGCCACAGATTTTCATTTTCAAGCAAAATTGTTACAAAGCAAAAGCATGGGTAAACCAAGATGTTACTGTAAACGTTGATTTTCAAGGGCCTACTGATGTGTAGATTAGCAGACACTCATGAAATAGATGGTACTGTTGTTCACACACTCAATGCAAGTTAGTAAGAGGAAAGAGGATTTCAGAGCTGGTGACGTAGCTCATCTAAGTTGTGAGCTAATCAAGATATTAAAACTTTGATTTATAAACGGGATGTCTATTGTTGTTAATGTACAGTCAGTTCCTTAGTTAAAAATAAACTAAATGGCTGGCAAGAGAGCTCATGGGTCCAAAGCACCTGCTTAGGCAAGCCTAGGTGAGCGCAGGGACAGCGGCTCGATTCCTGGCCCCACATGCTGTGCCAGTCTTACCCTTAGGTGGGCTGAGCCAGTCAAAAAGAAAAAAAAGATATAATACATAAAGCATAAACTGCTATGATTTTGTTCTCCTGAATTACCCAAAACAATCATTGCAATGAATAAGTGGAGACCTTAGACTTGGGGACCGCTGGACAAATCTTGCGGCTGTAAGTGAGAAACACCAACTGACCTGAGTTGTTCAATTTGCTTTTCATGGGTCATTTTTTTGTTTTTTCCGCCTAGAAACTTATGGTCACACAGTCCGACAAACATTACTAATTAAAAGTTTAAACTTTCTATGCCTAAATTATAAGGTTTCTCTTATAGTATTAAGATGCTCTTGGCTAATCTTACAAGACTAGATTAAAGAGCAAAGGTTCTATACTAAGATAGTTTCTTAAATTTTCCATAGTCAGGTTTCAGGTTTTGGGTTTTTATTTGTTTGTTTGTTTTTTTAAAAAAACGACAAAAAAAAAAGAGTTTTAAGAGTTATAGGCTAGTTAAACGTTGGGTGCAATTTTTTTTCTATAATTAGTTTAATGATTCACTGGCTTATAAAATTTTTTCACTAATTAATGTATAATTGGTTAAGTGAACGACTATCTTAGCTTATGACAATCCACATATCTGGGACTATAGATACATCAAAAGAAGACACACTATGAGTCTGATCCTTATAGTTAAATTCATGTGGAACTAAGACTACTTAAGTTTACTATTTACAAAATCACTCATAAGTGCTGCCCTTTATAGAATATATCTAAAAAATTAAATTAAATGATCAAAATTGTTAGCATCTCTCTAAATTAGGTCCTGTCATTTACAGCTTAATCTACATGTATAGTCTTCAATTACACAAACATTTTTGTTACTTATATAAATGAGATACATGTATATGTTGGATAGTATCTACCCATCCTAAACTAAAGTTTTAAACATATCTTTTAATTATTGCCACTACAGTCACACTCTATAAACCTGTTAAAGAAGTCTAATTTGTGCCCTAAGAGTAAAATCACATACAATGATTTCTATAAGATCTGTGTTGCTAATTATTCCTAAACTCATGGTGTATTAAATGTATTTCTGTTTCCCAAGGCACCCTAAATTATAGAAATTGGAAACGCCTTCAGCTGGGCATGGCAGTCTCTTCCTGTGGTCTCTGCATTGAGAGGCTGAGGCAAGAAGCATTTCCATGAGGGTGAGGCCAGCCTGACCCACGTAGCAAGACCCTGTCTCAAGAAAGAAGAAAATCTTATTCTGTCAACCTTCAGATTAACATTCTCCATGATATAGGTACTATTCCCTGCTCCTGTGTAAATAAAAGTTCATTTATGTAGTTGGACGAGATGACTGACTAAAAACCTGTTTACACTTAAAAATGCAAATATAATTTTAGTGATAAAATCTCCAATTGTTCTAGCATAATAATGCCATTATAATCATTAAGCTAAGATGCTATGTTTAGTCTTGATTCTACATTTATAACTTTACCTATGAACATTCTACAAAACTTTAACTTCTAGGACAATCATGCTTGATCAAAATGAGAAAAGCAGCAACTTTCCATCCATATCTTAGCTTCAAAGCATTCAACATCCAGATAAAGTTAGGAGAGTTAAACCTATGCTCCCATGTCAGTGCTGGTGTGGCTGACCTCCTGGATGCTCAACAACTGAGATTTAGATAACAAGGTTTAAAGCAAGACAGTTGAGACGGAAGTCAGCTAACATTCTGGCCCCAGCAGATAAAGTCAGCAAGGGCCCAGGGCGTAAAGAGACCTCTGAGGGCCGGCCAAATAGCTCAGCGGATTAAAATGCCTGAAAGCAGGCGCAGGGGCCGGAGTTCGATCCCCAGGCCTGCCGAGCCGGTCCCACCCCCTGGGCGCGCTGAGTAGGCAGTTGCGACTGGGCATGGTGGTGCGCAGTAATCCCAAGACAGGAGGATCACTATGAGTAGTGAGACCCTGTGGACCCGTCCCTAAAAAAATACAAATAAATAAATACCTCAGTGAGCCACCCAGCACTCAGTCACAAAGACGGTGACCCCCAGAAGACAAGAGTCGGGATCACAAAAGAGGGACACGTCCCCTTGCTTGCAAGGGAAGCCGTGTAGTCAGCAAAGACCGTAGCCCATCCTGGCGGGTGACACAATTGATAGCAAAGGCTGTAACAGAGCTCGGGGCTCTGCCCATGGCCCCAAATAGCAATGCCTCAAAAGCCTGAACTGACTTTACTGTACAGAGGCTAATTGTGAAAAACACAAGCCTCGCTTTAAATTAACTTATGCATCCAGTAAACTATATAACCACAATTATGTATTTATAATTACAATATACGATATAAAATTTATAAAATAGACAGTAATGGTAATATTAAATTAAAAGGGGAAAACTCAGCCAACTAGCACCCCTTTGTTGAAAACAAAAGCAAATACTTATGACAAATGGAACAGTGCACCCGAAGTGTGACACGGATTCCTGCCCAAGGCCTCTATGCGGTCCGAGATTCTGCCTGCTCGGCCCTGGAGGAGCAGAGCCGAGATGAAGTGGCTCGCCCCGAGCGGCATCCGAAGGTGTGAGGCACCAGGCCTGGCCTTGGCCGCTGCGGGTGGACAGGAAGGCGTGTTGGGGCGCCCCTGGCCCCGAGTGCGGGGCTGTGGCCGGAGATCCGCAAGCTGACCTCTCTGCCCACGACATCCGCAGGCCAGGATGCGCTTCGCAGGCACAGGCATTCGGCCTCAAATAGGACTTCAGGGTGCAACGGAGTACATTTAATCACTTATTAACTGCACACAGAAAACGTCTAAATTGACGCAGTGGGTGTTTCATTTTACTAAATTCTAAATTAAAAAGGATGAAAAACCCATTCTACAAGCCTAATGGCCCTGGAGATCCTAACAGCGCAAGGTAGAACCCTCGCCGCTGTCGAAACACGACATTGTGCGCGCACTCACGAAGATGCGTCTTGTGCCCCACGAAACGCGTTCGCCATTTGCTGCAGCGCGTCTAATCTCTTTAGAAGTTCTCATTTTTCCGGTTATGCTACTGCATTAAAAGCCCTTTTTATCCCATGCTGTGTTGTAGGCTAACAGTTCACAGGGCCTTGCCATCTCCTTCAGACTACATTAAAAGATAATGGGTCTTGGAAAGAGAAATCCTGATATTTCTGTGATTCCTTCAGATCAATCAGGACGACTATTCTATCCCTGGCTGGGAAGGACCAACGTCCCACCTCAGCCTAAAGCAGTGCGTGAGGTTGGCCCTTCCAGCCCTGTGCAGCCCCTTAGGTAGGAGGGACCTCAGTTGGCAGCCCAAGAGTGAGATAGAAGAGAAGAACCAGAAGCTCAGGAGGAAGGGGGCAAGGACATTGGGATTATTAAAATTGAACTTTTTAAAAAACTTGCAGCTTTAGGACACAGACTAGTTTTGTTTTGTTTTCTTTCTCTTCTTCCAAAACACAGTAAACCTGGGCAACTCCCTTTCATCGACAAGTGGCTTTTCCCACTCCGTTTTCACTTGCATGAACCTCTTTCACCTACAAACAGGCCACTCACCATGGGTGGTCCCCCACTTCCCCCATGAGACCACCCTAACACTGAGCAAATTCCATGGATTCCAGTACCCAAAATACTCGGGAGATCCCTGGCTCCCACTGTACGGCACCTCATTTCTCTGAGCACCTTTATTTGGTTCTTGAGTGGGCTTTATATCTCTTCTGTGTCTGTCTCTTACCTCTTACTGATGTATGCTAAAAATGCTTTGTCCTTCACAAAAGTCAACAAACCCACAAAATTATTCTCCAGAAAGGGTGGATTAGGTTTTTCATGTCAGCCTGATAACACTACACCTTTACCTATTTTGAAGGAATATACCAGACATTAATTTTAAAAAATATATTTTTAAAATCCATTTATTTATTTATCTATACAGGGTCTCACTATGCAGCTCAGACTAATAGTGATCCTCTTCTCTCAGATTCCCCAGTGCTGGGATTACATGCATATGCCATTAGGCCCCGTCTTGGTGGTTAGCTCAGCGCATCCAGAGGTGGGGCCAAGGTGGCATGTGGTGCCAGGAATTGAACCCAGGTCATTGCACTTGCCAGGAAAGCATTTAGACAGCTGAGCTATCTCTCCAAATACCGGACACTAGTTTTAATTTCATGAATTATGACACTCATTAAGGAATGAATGAGTTAGCCAAAAAGCTCAGTGGACTAAAGCACCTGCTTAGGCAGAGTGTGGTGGCACATGCCTGTAATCCCAGTGCTTGGGAGGCTGAAAACAGGAGAATCACTATGAGTCCAATCTAAGTAGTGACATCCTGTAGACCCTGTACCCCATGGACCATGTACTAAAAAAAGAAAAGGAATGAATGAGTTGATGCTGGCTCATAAGATTTTACATCGAACAATAGACAGGAGTTGTTAGATAAAATCGGAAGAGACAATTCTGAATGTTGAACATGAGTTAAGAATTAGAATTAAGGTGGGAAAACAAGCTGATAGAATGCGAAAGCAGACAGAGGATGCGCCACTAAGCAATGTTGTGAGGCCGCGCTAGCCTTCTCCCCACCCTACCAATCTAATCTTTCATGCGTCACGCACTGCCTGCCACTCTTCCTCTCATGAGCTGTCTCTGATCTTTATTTCAACACCGTGGTTATGTTTAGCACCAAAGCACTGAACATACATCAATGTCTATTAAACTGTACCTAATGTGATTTGACAGATCATTCTTGGTTATTGTTCTGTCTTGATTCTTTGTGTCAAGACATTTGTTAATGCATCTAGGATTTGTTTCCTCTGTGAATCTGGTAAATAAACAATGTCTTCATCTCAGAAATATATAAAATGTTGTGATGGGTAGACTGAAGAGAAGATGCCTTCTGTTAGGTTGACAGCAGTCAGTTCAACCACGATTTCCTTTGCTGTGCCAATCCAATGTTTATTGCCAAATATACCAACAATCCACAAACATTTCACTTCCATCAAATGGAGCTTTGTGGAATATCTATATGTTTATCAGACACGCAGCTTCGATTTTCATTGGTAAGAACACAACTATCAAATGAAAATAGGATTATTTGAATATTACATGTGCAGGTAGTATGATATAATATGCATTCATTATTACCTCTGTGTCAGGCATTCAAAAATTATGCATTTGATAAGCGGTTCAAATTGCCTGGGGAGGGGCCGGGGAGATAGCTCAGTAGAATAAGCGCTTGCCTGTCAAGCACAAGGGCCTGAGTTCAATCCCCGGTTCCACCAAAAACAAACAAACAAGACAAAAAACAAATTGGCTGGGGTCTCCAACCTAGTAACAAAGACTTCTTATCTCCCCAATAAATTTATAAATTGAAGAGAAACATTTTCTGCATTATTTTAATGTTTCCACCAAGACTTACCAATGTGTTCTCCACTGTAAGAATTAATGTACGTACACACTTTAAATAAATGAATTTTCTAATCCTAGGTATATATACCATAAAGTGTGATCACGCACTAAAAGATGATAAGGGAGTTCCAAGTCGGAGTGAAATAGCAAAACATCAAGGCACCCTTGATTCAGTCTTTAAAAATAGGTGAAAAACGTAAAAGATGAGTTTCCATTTCAGTATGCAGCTACGCAAGTGTTATTATTGAAGCATGCACATTGCCCTTTTGATGTAGTGTCTGATGTTACTTAACCTTAAAAGGCAGAATCCATCGCCGGCAAGAGGCTTATTTAATGGATTTTGATGGCTACAATAACAGTTCACCAATTGCCCACCTGCACTTGAAAGCAGCATAAAACTCACTTGTGCATTAAAGTTTCCTTCAATGTAGTTTCTAGGAAACCATTCATAAAATCACAGCTGCAGCTAATTTCCATTTCTATGGATTTCAGATTTGTTAAAAATACAGAGAAAATGATCATATTTTTAAAAGCCACGCAGCGAAAAACTGAATCACATCATGTAGGCATACAGATCTTAATAATTCACAGAAGGGCAACTCAGTATCCTACTCTGAGCCACTTCTCTTGTATGTATCAGCGTTCTAGGGTAACCCATCATACGCACTTTGCTAGCCTCGTTTTCTCAGTCACTCCATATTTCATGGCGTGCACACTGAGTACTGCAAGGTTTCTGTCCAGTTTCCTACTTGAATATTACCATGAAGAAATGGACACTAATAGCCAACAGAGTAATTGCTGACTGAAGAGGGAGATGCACGACACGCCCCTCATATGAGACACCAAGGTACATGAGAACGGAGGGTACTGGGTGTCTTAATCTTATGCCAGCATTCTTTTCCATTCATGAAGGGCTATGCATCCCAAGAACACAGGTATCTAAACAAATATGAGTAATATCCTAAGATATTAATAGAGGAGCTGAGGAGAAGGCTCAGTAGAATAAGTGCTTCCCTGGCAAGTACAAGGGTCTGAGTTCAATCCTCCATTCAAAAAAAAAAAAAAAAGATATTAATAGAGTGATGAATAGCACCATAGAAACAAGATCACAGAGAAATCAAGGATTAGAAATGGGTGGATTTAAGGTGAGCAAAAGCCATCTTTATTTAAAAAAAAAAAAGTAAAACTCTACTTCATAAATGTGCTTTTTCAAAATTCAGATTACTATCAATTTCATAATATGAAATTTGAATATTAAAAGATAGTTGTTTTAATATTATATATTCTTAGCAACAATATTTCTATTTCCATGAATGATTGTATCTGTACTATTTACTAAGGAGAGGTATTCTGAGTGGCTCTAAATGATTTGTAATAATTAAGAAAACACATAACTTCATGTAAACATTTTCCAATAAATATTTAATCATGCATCAGGTATAAAACTGGCTATCGTATAAAAATAACTGCATGTGATATCTATTTACTATTTTATTTATTTAACAACAGTATAACAGATTAAATGCATAAAGTGGCTAATTTTAGAAAAGATTCCAGAATCGAAATTTACTTCAGGGCCTATTGTCACTGACCACTGAACACCTTTGTCAGAATGTTTTGCCAGAATTTTCGTCATTCTTCCCTATTATTCCATACTTCTAAAAGAGATCCATGAAACAGGTAGTGGCTAACGACGTTCACCTCTAAACTTTGCACGTTGGCTTCAGCTAAGGGCGATGCAGCTCTATAAATAATGCTGGTGGTGAAATCCATCACATTTTCCGAAGAACTGCAAAGGCCTCATTAAATCGGACTCCTCCATTAATGTCAGCAGCGATACAGTCCCTCTCAATGTCTGAGAGGCGCTCCATCTCTCGAAATGTGAAGTCATGATCTACTTGTTGTTGACCTGTGTAGTTTTCTAAAAGGCAAAAAAACCAGGAAGCATGGAACTCAAAGAATACAGCAGCCATGAAAGCTGACTGGGGCTCAAGAGATGGCTCAGTAGAATAAGCGCTTGACCGGCAAGCACAAGCTCCTGAGTCCAATCCCCAGTACCGCCAACAAAAAATAAAGAAAAATAAAGCTGCCGGCATTTTGTTTCCCCCAGCAGTTACTGTTCTTTTCAACACAGAAACATCTGACTACGGTGAAACTAAGAAGCTTATGGCTTCATAGTCCTTTTAGTTTTTTCACCTATAACCACATGCAAGAAACCCTTGAAATCTCCTCTTTGGATCACAGAACCATTTCTATGACAAAAATATCACATTGCTTTGAAGTTTAACCCTGAAAGATCAAATTGAAAACATTTATTTGCTTTAAAGAAGGAACTGAAGCTTTACAAAAACAGTAAATAGGACTTGAAATATGCTGTCTGTTCTTCGTCCACTTAAAGATAACAATTTTAAGGAAAGTCTCAGGAGTATATGGCGACTAATTGCAAAATTTTATGATGTTCTTGTTAGACTTAGGACCAGAGCGCTAGGTTAACAAGACATGAATTTTGGGTCAATACAAAGATAAGTGTATTCTACATGACTGAGAAAATATGTGTGAAAAATGAAAGATGGGGCATAAGAGACTCTTAACAGCAAATGGGGACACAGATGAGAACATCCTCCTAGGAGAAGATTATCTAAAGTGAGGATGATCAAGAATCGTAACCAAAATGAAGTAGTTAAGGATATGCCCCCACCAAATAGGGTACTGCAGTGTACTGATCACTTCAAACTGATGACAGCTGGGGACAAGCAAATCTTGTGAACTTCCCTTCTCTGATGGTGCTGGTTGCTTCATTGCATCAAGTTGAGGAGTTTAGAAACTTAACTAAGTAACTCAGCAGTTCTACATCCTAGAGTGTAGAGCACACGCCCTAAGCAGGCTGTCTACACTCCAGGATGCTGTGGTGGTTGATTCATTCTGTCACATTGACAAGTTCAGAAGTTGAACTAAGTGACTCAGCAGAGGACCAGGGTCCTCACTCTGGGTACACCCTGAGCCTGTGCCAGGGGAGGGTGTGGAGACAGAGTGCTACCTTACCCCAGGGGTGGTGGCCTGCTTACAGTAGAAGGGAGGGGAAGAGGCTTGCTCCCCCCTTTCTGGCTTTTGGTGCTTCTGTGGCCTTGAGGTGTTGCCCCTGCGCAGGACACCCTGCCTCGGGGCCAGCTGCTGGTGCACCGAAACACCCACAAACTGGGAGCTGAATATACCTTTCCTTCCTTAATTTGGGTGTGGGGTATTTCGTCCCAGAAATGAGAGAAAAGTCACTAAGACATTGACTGAAGACAGTTCCTCCAAAAGAGAAGCAACTGCCACGCCGCCTCTCCCTGGGATCCATCCACAGGGAAGGCGACCTTTGGCATGGGAGCGGGGGCTGGAAACAGACTTTGCATCCTCGGAGATGGCCGCAGGCTGGCTCCCAGCCTTCGAGGCCGCATCTGTCCTTACCCAAAATCACTTCTTCTCCCCTGCGTCCTATGTGGCCCTTTTCCCTCCTTTTGGATACAGAGGACAGGCAAGTTCTGAGCTTCATGGAAAGAGTGAATGAAATCCCATGAAAAGCCCTCTGGATTCAGGCTGACTCCAGGAGAGAAGGGCTCAATCCAAGCTTACCACAGAGACAGCACCTAGCCCACCTTGAAATCTGTTTAACATGACAAATAAAGCAAAACAAAGGGAAAAAAATACAGCCACACTACTTAGCTGCCCACGCTGCAGTTTATTCTGCCCTCTAGAGTTTCAGAACAAGACAAGGCAGACAGCAAGAAACCAGAAAGAGCAGTCCTGTGAGCACGGGCAGGGAGCTACTTAACTGGCATGAGCAGCAGGTGTGTGTGGCATCTTACTAGGGCCAGCTTGCTCTAAGCTGGAGCCCTCTAGTCAAACTGATAAACCGTTTTCTCTATTACTTCCTAATACAGCATCTTTACCCAGCCTTGACACAGCCTTCCAGTTGTGTGGAAGTTCAGGAGTGGTAATAGAACGCAGGCAGGAAACACAAAGAAGAATTTTTTTTTAAATAACAGTAAGCGGTCATGCTGGGGAGATGGCTCCGTGGAATAAGCGCTTCCCTGGCAAGTGCAAGGCCTGAGTTCAATCCCCAGTTCTGCAAAGACAAACAGTAAGCGGTCATATTTCCATAGCTGTTTTGGTGGATCTGCTCCTACGACAAACACCCAATCAGAACACCCAATCAGAATGTGCAATCAGCACATTCAGTCACTTTCTTTTAAAATCCAGCAAAATGCTCACCTAGGTCATTTAAGAAATCCTGAGGGCCAGGGAGATGGCGCAGTAGAGTAAACGCTTCCCTGGCAAGCGCAAGAGCCTGAGTGCAATCCCAATCCCACTTCTGCCAAGAAAGAAAGAAAGAAAGAAAGAAAGAAAGAAAGAAAGAAAGAAAGAAAGAAAGA
>NDGM011172838.1:0-12022 GCA_002564305.1 Octomys mimax | reverse complement strand
AAGTTGTTTTAAAATTTTTATTTCAAGTATTGTCTTTAAACTTTAGTTCACTATTAAGTTGGAAATTAAGCAATTTAGAAAAATTTCAATTCAAAATGAAATGAAAACTCTTGACAGTTAAAAAAAAAGCTTTGATACAGTCCATTAAACATACATTGCCCATTTCCAGGCAATGTATCAGGTTACTATCATTGTTGAACTTTTCAAAATCGTGTTTTGTAAAGCACTGTGTCCTTTGAGACCTTAATAGGTGGTTCATGAAAAAGGAGTTCTGACATCAATTCTCAAGTGCCATGGGTTGTATCTGTTTTGCAGATTCATTGTTCTGACATCAATTCTCAAGTGCTGTGGGTTGTATCTGTTCTGCAGATTCATTGTTTACAGCACCATCATAAAAGTTCTAGAAGTTATTCAGCAAAGGCACTGGTTACAAATTGTTTTAACTCCATATTTCCTAAACTTACTTGATTATGTCATACTTCCTAGTGTTTTGGAGGGGACAGAATATATTTTTTAATATTACATCTCCAAGATTTCCTTGTTTGAAAAACACTGTGTAGTATTTAAAATTTCTTAAGTACCAATATCACATAACAGAAATAAACCCAAAGAATTACATTTCTAGACTGGAAAATCCAGTTATTCATGGCATATTCAAATAATACATATAAATGTATTCCTAGTAGTGGGAAAAGAGATGTGCTATACTTAATTCTTTAAAAATGAAATTAACAGAGCTGATTGACCTAAAATATAAAAAGGTGTGGATACTTTGCTATGTTTTAGAAAGAAAATTTTAATTCTACCTTTTGATGCCATATATTGACTTTAACCATTCACAAGGTCACAGTATCTTCAAGAGGTATACAGAATATACCATATTTCAATCACAAGACACCATCATGCATAAGATATAGTACTATTTACATATTGCTAGGAAAAATTCCCAAGAAGCCATGAAAAAACCTCAATATAGTTAAACTACTTTTTAAAAAGCTTACTAAATAAACTGAGACACCTTTCAATTTGAGCAGTGTTAAAATGTGTACACTATTTTTTTCTTCCTTATTCTTCACAATGTCTTTATCTGTATTTCCCCTTTAACTACAGTATTTCAGAAAGGAACAATACAAAGAGAACAAAAAAGACAGGACTCCAGAGATTTCTGATCACCTCACCCTTACAATTATATTCAGCTATTACAATGATTTTGTTTAAATAATCAAATAAATCATTTTAATTTTTCTGCTTGATTTAAAATTCTTAAAAAATTATCCCAGAGAAATTTTCTTGTTTCTTTTTTTGTGACAGGGTCTCACTCTGTAGTTCAGGCTGGCCTCAAACTTCTGGCAATCTTCCTGCCTCAGCCTCCTAAGTGGAGGGATTACAGGTGTGCACTACCATGCTGGGCTCTCACTTCTTCCAGGAATGTGATTCATCATAGTTATTATTTATTAAACACTTAAACCATGTATCATGTATTGAATAAGTGTCTTTCATATATTATCATTTCCTTTCTCACAACTCTCCAAGGTAGACATTATTTTCATCCTTGTTTTACAGATGCATATAGACATTAAATAATTTACATAATGTTATCATATATAGGTCTTAATGACTTCAAGGATTATGATCTTTAACACTTTGACATTAGTCCAAATTACCCCACAAAATTAAAATTCCTTCTAAATTTAAAGGAGATAAAATTGAAATAATTACAAGTAACTGATGTATTTGCTTATAACAGGCCAAATGTACTAAATGAGTGTTATGTACTACATGAATACACTATCTCCTGAACTATACACATCTTACTTAACAAAATGTATTGCTTTTTCTTAGCTTTTATATTTTTGTATTAATTGATAAATCCGAATACTGGAGTTCTGCTATTTGTTTCAGATTAATGACACAGGTCAGTGTATTAACTCTAAAAGAACAGGCTGATTTGTAGGTAGGAAGGAGAGGGCAACTAATACTAGGTATTAAAATGTTGTTATATGTTTTTTCTATTATGTGAACTGGGGGAATATGATGTATTTATATATTCCCCCCAATTCACATTCCTCCATTTCACACAAAATGCACAGCTATATTCCAATGCTTAATATACTATCCACCAAAACACAAGAACAACTGTGGACTACTACATTTAAATATTATCAAGCAGACTATCAAAATGTCACTACTCTTTCTTTACATTTAAGTATTATCAAGAGGACCACCAAAATGTCACTGCTCTGCCTTATAATCTGAACCACTGGGTTTAAAGCATCCATTCTGCAGTGTGTGAACTGGGTCCCTGTGACTTCACCCATCATTCACAGTCTGGCAGATCATATGGAAGTATAAAATAATCTTGCTAATTCACAATATTTTAGTGGAGGATAAATAAAAAAAAACTTCAGAAAAATCCTGTAATTTATATTTCTGGATAAGTAACCTGTTATATTTTTGATCGTATAATTTATGAAATGTCAAACCTTTAATCAGGAATGCACATCTCAATTACGCTACTTTGTTATATAAAATTAGGCTATACTTAATTGAGATTTCCAGAAATGTACTGAAGAAGAGGCAAAGTCATCTCATAAACTTGTTTCTTTAATTAGATAAAAGATTTTGCCTCTTAAAATTTAAATGCACCCAGGAAGTTTCACATTTTGGATCTACCCCATCAGTTGAGGATAAAGCTACCAAAATAAAGCAAACTTTCCTAGAATTAAAAACAAAAAAACAAAACTAGTATCCTATCCAAAATCACTAAAAACAATGAAGTGTTCAGTAATGTGTCACAGTTACTTGACAGTAGACATGTAACAATACCTGTCCTCTCCTCAGATCTTCACTTGGGGGAAAGAAAAAAACCTGAAAGGTGGTAAAAATAAAACAGGAAAAGGAAAGAAACTTAATAAAACATTTTTTCAAAACCAATGATCATTCTTTAATAGAACATTTTTACCTATAGGTGAAATATAAGAAACATAAATAATATTGATGTAGTAGAAATACTACAGAATCTCTGTACTATGCTATTTACACTATACTATGGAATACTACATAATCTTTAGTGGTTAAAATGCCTGCATATTCACTAAAGATTATCTCAAATACTAGTTTTATTTATTTATTTATTATTTTTTTTGGCAGAACCGGGGATTGAACTCAGGCCCTCGCACTTGCCAGGGAAGCGCTTATTCCACTGAGCCATCTCCCTGGCCCCACGAGTTTTATTTTTAATGATCAAATATTTATGTAATTAATATGCTTAAAGCCTTTTAGGTATTTGTTAGTAAAGAAAGTTAAGGTGGCTATTTTATGCAAAACACTGTATAAAACACTGCATACAACCTACTGTATTGTGACTTTTATGCAACACATTTCTATAGAGCAAAAATAACCTCCTTAATTGTCATTTTGAAAACTTATATTCAGATTTACTATCATTTAAACGTATTCCACTGCAACTGAGAAAAACTATCACTCTAAGTCTGCTTTATGATCTAGGCTTCTATCTCTGACTGTAGTCTCAAGGACTGTACAGAGCAAGAGGTACAATTCTTTGATATCCAAATAGTTAAATAACCAGAAACACCTTTAAAAGTTCTGGATTTACCTAGACCACTTAGGAAGTGATTTTGTATTTTTTAAATATATATAATCTTGATCAACCCTTGCTTTGCTTACATGGTACTTCCTTTATCATCCTAAATTTGCTTCCTTAAACATTTGGCCTAGTTCTAGCCTATCATGTTCTGAGCCAGGTTTGAGTTCAACCACAAGAATTTTTTTTGTTTTGAACACCTTGAGACTTGTGTGAGGTCTTAAAGCAGGAAGGCCATTATAAAGGAATGAAAAAGGGCTTGTGCTTTTAGTGAGGCACTCTGATCTTTTAAAACTGTTCATATTTCAATGTAAGATTAAAACAATAAAACAGATAAGATTTATAATCATCCTATTCTTGACCTTCATCCTTCATTCAGCAGATATCTATTGAGGCCATAATACATATGTGTCAGGCATTGTGTTACAAGCTGAGGATCTGGAGAGGAAAAAGAAAGTCTCTGCTTCAAAGAGCTGACAGTCTACTCTGGATGAGATTATAAATGTAAATTCTTATATAGATCCACTCTGAAATCTGGCTTGTAAAGGAATATTTTATGTATTTGCTCAAGTAGGACTATTTACAAAGAGAAAAACCTTGAGGTTAGTCTGTCCGGTAAAATACAGTTATTTTCTGATGGGAATTTACTGAAGAGAGCATAAGTGTGACCACCAATACTGTATTAGACTGCTGAATGATAACTCTCCATCCTTCTCTCACTGGTTTCAATGTTTCTAAGTTGCATCACAAGTAATTTAATTGAAACAGCTGGACAAACAAAAATCTAAAGTCAATTAGTTAAAATTTAAGTTTTAAGAAATCTTGGCAATGCTGGCTTTGTTCAACATACTTCATACCAGAATAGTAAGAATAATTCCTTGATAATGTCAAATTGTAGAATTCTATTTGCCGAGTTTGGGAAAACATGGCAGCACCTGAAATAGCAACACTTTACTAAATGAGACTATCAATATGTAGGGATAAATCATTTAAAATAAGACCTCACCAAATTCCCTACAATACTGAATAATACATGACCTCTACTAGCATACACATACCTGAATTTTTCCACAAAGGTTTTGAAATAGCTACACTAACATAAAACAAAGCACAAGAATTGTATCCACCTGGCTTCAAATTATGGATTTGTTGTTCACTATTCATGATCTTTGTGCCTTTAACTTCTGAGATTCAGTTTCCTAATCTGCAACAGGGGTACCATAATTCTCCCTGCTGGCTCATAGGAAGGATAAAAATGAAATGGAATGTAGAAACATACCTAGCATTTAGTAGCTGCTAAATAAATATTAATTTTTCACTTTCCTTATACAAATACCTGCTATTCAGAAAAAGGATAAGGTGAAATTTTAAACGACTCTCTCCTACATATTCATACAAGTCGAGCAGAATTGTGGACTATTTTGGGGCTGTAACTATTAATGTTTGTATCTAAAAATCAAGCTCAAGGCAAATTCAATTTCTTCCAACACTTTGAGAACACTGTATTAACCTTAAGCTATATTTTTAATGCAAAAAAAAATTCTGAAGGAAAAGTAATGAAGAGGATCCTGGCACATTCAAACAATAAGTACACATTCTAAACTCAACTTTCTTATAAGATTTATTGTATTAGACTGGCTAATGTTCAAATGGAATTTTTGTAATTCTGCTGATCTTAATCACATGATTTCCTTTCTTCTTATACATCAATGTTCTTTCTATGGAACAACAGCATTTAGTTTAGGTTTTAAAAGCATAATCGTAGTCGCAAAACATTTAGTGCCCATCATAATCAGTGTTACAACTCTGCATGTATTAAGAAAAATAAGAACATTTTTAATACATGGGGGGTCTGTAAAGTGAGTTGAGTTGATTTCCCCCTCCCCCTCAATCATACCCAAGTACGCAAGTGTCCCGCATCTCAGATCAAACTGAGACTCGGTTTTACTGACGTAACCAGTAACCCTATCCACCTCTCACACTGCGGAGGCCGGCAGGACAGCGCCAGCCGCCAAGTACACCACTCGTAAGAGCCTGCCCCATTCCACCCCCGCGTTTCAGTCATGCTTTCCAGAAATGGGGTCACTCACTCAGTAACTATTACACACACGCAGCCTACCATCCTGTAATCCCCCAAAGTCCGCTGCAAGAATGGGAAGCAGCAAAAAGTCAAGAAGAATCACAGACGCGCCACCATCAGGAATTGATTTTCCACTCCGGAGAGGAGTGGGGATACCCTGGAATGGGACTTGTCTGGATTATTTTCGCAGACCCCAAGTTGGTTCTGGGTCAGGGGGCCTGCTGCGAAACTCTCGGAACCCGTCAAGTGTCCAGGGAAATTCTGTCTTGCCTCGTTCGGGTATGCTCTTTGGGGTTTTTGTCACTCAGGTGGCTGTCTCAGGGTCAGTCACCAGATCCCCAGCGAGGAAAACCAGAAAACACTTTAAGGCGACCGCTGATCTCCTTGAATATCACCCACTCTTCTCCACTGACAGGAAACTCAAGTTAAACTCGTAATGACGGGATCCTTGAGCTGTTCGACCTCAGAGACTAGGGAACAGGGAGTGTAGCACCTCAAGCTTCCACTTTTTCCTAGGCAGCAGCAGAAACTGCTGCAGGCAGGGGTGCACAGAACCCTCCGTCTTGTACCCTTCACCCGAAACTCCCACCGGTTGCCACCCCTGCCCCTGCGCCCATCTACCAGGAGCAGCCCCCACCGTCGGCCAGACTGGAGTCCGCTCCCCGCCCACAACCTTCTTGCTCTCATCTCCCAAAGTCGCCAAGGTCCAGGGACGCCCCGATCCCGCAGGGCCAAACTTCCCAACTCCCCGCCAGCCCTCGCTCTGCCTGTTTCCCCCACGCAAAGTTGATCAAAATCGGCTTCCAGCAAAGCCCCAGCACCCACTTCCAGCCCCACGCGCCACCACACCGGCAGCTCCCCCTGAGCGAGGGAGGAAGGTGAGGGTGCGGGCGGGCGGAACAGACGGGAAGACCAAGCCCAGCACCCCGATCCGGAATCCCGCACCCCGGGGAGACGCGCCCGGAGCAGAAGGGGCCGACCGGCCGGCTCCGGGGAGGGGTGCGCCGGCCCTGGCCACCGAGCACTCACCTCAGCGCTGTCCGACGGGCTCTCCACAGCCATCTTCTGCCACGGGTCCGCCAGCTGCGCCAGCGGCATCTTCCCCCCCGGCCCGCCGCCTTCACCGCCTCCTCCCTCCCCGCCCGCCCCGCAGCCGGCCCTGCTCCGTCGCCGCCCGAGCCCCACGGCAGCGGCGGCAGCAATAGCGGCAACAGTAGCAGCAGCAGCAGCGGCAGCGGCAGCGGCAGCGGCAGCGGCGGCCCCAGAGAGAGCTCGACGCAGACACTGACCGCCCAAACGCTGAGCGCCTGGCCAGAGACGCCCGAGCGCGCAGCGAGAGCCTCTCACCGCCGCCCAGCACCCGGTCTCGCCCCTTTCTTCCTCTCCTCCTTCCGCCGCCGGGACTACGGCTCCGCCCCTCCCCGCGCCGGTTCCCGCGCCCGCTCCCAGCAGAACTGCGACCGCCGCGCGCTCCCCCACTTCCGCTCACAACATGGCGCCTAAGCGATACCTGTCTCTCAGAGCGAGGCTGGCCGCCGCCGCCACCGCCGCGCGCACCCAGGGGCGGGGCTATGGGAAGACACGCCCCGAACCGCCTAGCTTCGCTCCGCCCTTTTCCCCACCCCCCTTCTTCGCCCCAGCTTCTGAGCCTCGCCTACTTTCAGGAAGGGCGAGCCCAAGAGATCTGGGGGCGTCGGCGGGAGGCGGGGGAAAGAGACGTGAAGGGCAGGAGAGAGGAGAGAATGGGCGCCTTGAACTGCCACGAGGCCAAGCAGGTCAGAGGCGCCTTTCCAAGGAGCGCTAACAGTGGTCCTTGCCAATCGAGGCAGGAAGATTGATAGGGCTCTGCGAGCGCAGTCCTGGGCCAGTGGCCGGGGACGAGGCGTCAAGTGTCTTTTCCTCCGTTCTCCTGTAGGGCTGTGCGAGCGCCTAGTCTAGAGCACCGCGCCTAGTAACCCAAGACCTTCCCTCTCCAGGATCACACACTCAGCACTCACCTGCCCCTACACCCTTTTGGACTGGGACTCCTGGCTTCGCGCTTGGGAGCCCCGTGAGCATTCAGACCCCGATGTGACTCAAGGTCCTCCAAGTTGACCGTCTTGTTTTACATTTTTGATAGTTGAGATTCATTGTTCTCCAGGAGGGGGTCTCCCTTCCCGCTCTAATACTTCCCAAGTTCGCAGAGCCCTAGCGCTTCAATCTTTAACTCCCTCCCCCCAAGTCTTTGAGAGAGAACAAGGTTTCTTAAAGTTGTCCTTTTCCATAGAGATGGGGAGTTATTAAAAACACTATATCTTGTAGGTAGGAGCGCGAGGTTCTTCCTTCTCTGTTGACTTTTAAATAAAAGATCAGATTTTTCAAAAATCAGGCCGCCTGTGGGCGGAGGAGGAGGAGGGGAAAGGGAGAGAAGGAGTTCTGACTCCTCCTCCTGCCCAAGATGGGGAAGCCCTGGTTTGAGGAGACCCAATCCTTAGAAGGCGATGCAGCCTCGGGAGACTGGGCGACCTTGGGGGAAAAGGCCTGAGTACCCCGCCCGAGTGGGTCTCAGGAGGGTTTGACCCCTGTTCACCGAGTCAGGTGCCGTGGCACGCTGAGTGCACACGACTGAAACGTGTGAAAGTCCCCGGGCTTGAGTGGAAAGCTACTGCAGCCCCTGGCTAACCGCCCTACAAGGGGAAGGAAAAAAGCAAAGGGAAATCTCCTGGCCAGCCTGTCCTTCAAGTCCCTCGGGCCTCCTGGCATTCAGGTCCTTCCCACGCCTGGCGACCACAGCGCGTCACCCCTGCTGTGCTCCCCATACACGCCTTTTAACAACTTCCTTTCATCATGCCAGGGCTAAGACACCTAGGAAAGCCCTACCTTTCCTCTCTAACACAGGTTCGAAAATGAGATGAGACACCCACACCTAGCCAACCAGTTCTGTACCGGTGGCCTAAAGTTTTCTGGCTGGGGCCTGCTAGCTGCAGGTGTCGGGCTTTTCTTACTGCCTTGTCAACTCCCCCCTTAACACAGGTTCAGGCCAGGGAACATCCGTCTCAGGACGCTCCAACTTGTTTAAGGAGCCAGAGAGAAGGTAGGCAGAAATCCTTGCTACGTGCTGTCTCTCTCAGCCTTGAACTTGGGACAGCTCAGGTTGGGCAACATTTAGGTAGGATTAGCCTGATTTAGGGGAGGGGAGCATATGGATCTACTTGGATCACGCTCCTACCACTTCCCACATCATAGTTGATTCATGTGCTGGAAATCCAACCTGTGCCTGAACTCAGCTAATTTTGCAGCTTTCTGTAATTTTACTGTACTATAAAACATGCTTGTGGCAGTTTAAAATAAGGAGTTGTGTATTGTTTTTCATTTAAGCACAGACTGTTTAATTTTTCTTGTGTTTACATTGCCAAGCCACGTCACCGCTCCTTATAGCAAAAAAGGAGTTTGTCAATTTGGTTGGTTTAAGGTAAATTAGCTCCCTAGTGATCAATTATTCCCAGTTAACATTCTTGCTTTAGTAAAAATATACATGGTGAAAACAGTTTTGTGCCCAACACACTCCAGTGCTAATTACTCCACACAAAACACCAAATAACATTTTAAAAAATGAAAATTATTTGCCGTTTTCAGTACCAACTTTTACTTATTTCTGTTTATCTTCAAGATCAGGAGGAATAACTTTTCAAACAAAGTTAAATGATGTGTAAAATAACGTGGCACTGGTGACATTTTGGAAATCAAATATTGGATAGACTGTTAGATGTTTTGCACATAGAATCAACTAAAAAATCTGTGAATTGATTTAGAATAACACTATCTTTCCTCTTGTCCTCAGAGACTTTGTTATGAGAAGCTTTTCTCTGTTTTCTCCCTGCTATCTTTGGTTGAGGAATTGGGGGAAAATAAGATGAAGCTGGAAGATTGTTGAGCATATAAGTTAATATTTTTCTGAGCAGGACATTTTTTTCCTAACAAAGAACTCTAAGAGAACCTATTCAAAGAATAACTGCCTCCTGTCTTTAGATCTGCAAAGGCTAATATTGCAGCCATTAGCCACACTTGGCTACTGAGAACTTAAAATGATGCTGGTGGTCAATATTGAGATGTGCTGTAAGTGTAAAATTCATACCAGATCTCAAAGACTTAATAAAAAATTAGGTATCTCATTAATAATTTTTATATTGACTACATATTGAACTAGTTTGAATCTATTGTGTTAAAATTTTATTAAAAGTAATTTCACTTTAAAACAATGTTTGGAGGGGCCGGGGAGATGGCTCAGTGGAATAAGCACTTCCCTGGCAAGCACAAGGGCCTGAGATCAATCCCCGGTTCCACCAAAAAAAAATAAAATAAAAAAATAGAAAAATAAAAAAATGTTTGGTGTGGCTGCTATATATATATACTTACCTATGTGATGTGTCAAGATTTACACTACAGTTCTATAAGACAGAACTGATCTAGAACTTTCTTTTAACCATTTTATATTCCTACCAGTCTTATAACCTTAAGCATCTCTTTGGGCTGCCTTCGTACAAAAATCTGCAGAAAGGAGTGATTCAGTTATCTCCTGATTGCTTTCCCACAACTATTCAGAACCAAAATACAGTATTATACTTGAAACTACAACACAGGAAACAGCAAACTTCAGTAGAAAATCTGAACTAGGTTTCCAAGAAATCATTCCTAATGCATGACAGGACAACTAGATTTAACCTCCTCTGCCCCCAACAATTTCCTGCTAAAATTATAACCTTTGTATAGACGTTGAAATTGGCATTTATGTAACAAAATAACATTTGTTCAAAAATGGAGTTACCTCAGTCTGGAAAGGTTGCAAGATGAGTTAGCTATGGCTCGTGGTACAGTCTTTCCCTGCGTATATCCAAAATTCACAGCTCTTTACACTTTGACTGCTACTACAGAAAACCCATCAAGTGTAATCATTATCACTTCCAGGAAAAGGCTTTTTGTTTTACATTATCTAAACCATATTTATTTTTCACACAAGAAAAAGTAGTCACATGAGGATATTTGTGTGTGTGTGTGTGTGTGTGTGTGTATTTTAGGACAGGGCCTTCAGGGTCTACAGGGTCTCCCTGAGCACATTGGACTTGTAGTGATCCTCCTGTTTACAGCTTCCAAGTGCTGGCATTACAGGCATGTGCCATTATGCCCAGTCTCCATCGACGTCTCAGCACGCCCCGGGAGCGGGGCTGGCACAGCAGGCTGGAAGACTGAACTCCTAGCCCCTGAGTCTGCCTTGCAGGGGCTTTAATCTGCTGAGCTATTTGGCCAGCCCTAAGGGTATTTGGTTTTGCAGAAAGACAAAGTTAAAATTTAGGCTTATATTTTATCTCATATAAGACAATATGTTACAAAATACATAATGTCATGTCTTTCATGTGTGTGAAATTTTTCTTAAAACTTCTCAAATAAAAAATTACTGAGAATATTTTTGGGCCTGAGGATGTAGCTCAGTGGTAGATCATTTGTCTAGCATTCTAGAGGCTGTGGGTTCAATCCCAATACCTTTCCCAAACCAAAATCAAAAACAGAAACCAAAAATGAAACCAAACCAAAACAATAACCATTCAGTGGAGCATGTCTTAAGAGAAAACAGGAATGTCTACATCTGTTTGAATATTTTATTTAATAAAATTCAAAATTAGAAAGTGTAACAATGTTTTCTAGGTTACCCTCCGTTAAGTTCAATGATTAAGGGCCGGCCAAATAGCTCAGTGGATTAAAGCACCTGCTTAGACAGACTCAGGGACTGGGGGTTCGATCCCTGGGGCCTGCCATGCTGGCCTTGCCCCTGGGGCCCATTGAGACGTTGATGGAGACTGGGCCTGGTGGCGCAGGCCTGTAATCTTAGCTCTTGCGAGGCTGTAAACAGTTGTATCACTATGAGTCCAATCTAGTAGTGAGATCCTGAACACCCTGTAGACTCTTCCCTAAAATACAAAAAAAGTAAAAATGATTTTACAGTTATATGTGATGAAAAACATTACTAATGAAAATCTATTAAGAACTAATAAAAATATCCTTTTTTTCTTGTAGTGTGGCTAAACCCCAAGGATACTATAGCAGCGAGCTATATCTGAAGCCCTTTTAATATTTTAAGACACTGTCTTATATTGGGCAGGCAGGACTCAAACTTTTGATCCTCCTGCTTCACTTTCCCAGAGTGCTAAGATTACTGTCATGTACCCTGCCACACTTCGCTGAAGGGAAGATATTCTTTTTTTTATTGTTTGATTTTTTTTCTTCTTTTTTTTAAAGTTATAGATACAAGATTTATTTTTATATTTCTTAAAGAATACAAAATAGTGATTGATAAAAACAGCATT